>PVHX01006338.1:0-101611 GCA_004024805.1 Geosciurus inauris | reverse complement strand
ACACTTTAAGTGGAAAAGAAGGATTCACACCTGTGATGCTTACCCTACCCTCAGTTGTTGCTGATTTTGCTGACTTTGCTGACTTTGCTGATTTTGCTGATTTTACCAGAGGATAGGTGTTGAAGGTGTTGATGATGTTGTGAGTAAAGAAGAAGGATCTTGAATGGTGCTTTGAGGAGAAAGACTCTGAAGGTGATGATGGTGCTTTGAGGAGGAAGGCTATTACCTATGTGTTTGTTTATTGGGTACTGGAGGTAATTATGATGCTTTGAGTGTACTTGCAAACCTGTGTTGTGTTATCCAATGTTGATTGATGAGTGCTTATTGGGCTGGAGCTGCTCTCTCTTCCTGTTTTTCTATATTATTAATTCATTATATACAATGTATTGTATATAATCAATATTGCAAAGTATAACTGTTGCTTGCTTTGTTATATTGTCTCATATTAAAGCTTATAAAACCCATCCTGTTGTGGGGTTGGTGATTCACCCCACGAATCTGCCTAGATAAATTAGTCTGAGCTCAGCAATTCTTGGTCATAGATCCAGACCAAGACAACAATATCTTTGTTTTATTTACTTCTTTATTTTTATGTGGTCCTGAGGCTCCAACCCAGTACCTCACGCATATGAGACAAGCGCTCTATCACTAAGCTATAACCCTAGCCCCCAATTAAAGTTTTTTAATGGCAGTTTATTAAATATGTTAAAAATAAAAAGTGGAATTACCCAGCACTTTACTAGTATTAGATTTTAAATTTTTACTTCCATTCATTTTTATCGAAGTCTTTTTTCATCATATGGCTTCAAGTTACGTTCTGGTGTCCTAATATTTAAACATCTAAGACTCCCTTTCACACTGCTAAATGGTCTAAAAATATAAAGATAATAAAATAACTCACAGTGTTTGTCTACCTGGAAATGCATCCATTTCTTTCACACTTTAGACAGTTTTTCACATAAAAGATTTATTGTTAATAGTTTTTTTTCCTCTTTTAGCACTTTGAATGTATATCTTAGTATCTTATGTCTTCTAAAATTACTCATGATATATTGGCTAATAATCTAGGTCAAACTTTAAATATAAATTTCTGTTGATATTCTGATGATCCTTTATATGTGAACAGCCATTTTTCTTTTGGTACTTTCAAAATTCTTCTTGCTTTTGGTTTTCAACAATTTGATTATAATGTGTCCTGTTATGTTCTGAGTTCAATGTACTTGGAGGTAAATATTCTCAAATGTTTACATGTACGTATTCCACCCATTTTCAGGAGATCCAGCCATCATTTTTTCAAATACTTTCTCCTGCCTATTCATCCTTTTCTCTTGGTACCACATAACATGCATGTTCATCCACTTGATAATGCCCCATAGGTACTTTCTGCTCTTTTCACTTTCTTAAATGTTTTTATTATTTTTCTCAGATTCAATACTTTTTTTTTTTTTTTTTTGGTACTGGAGATTGAACTTAGGGGCACTCAACCACTGAGCCACATCCCCAGCTCTAGTTTGTGTTTTATGTAGAGCCAGGGTCTCATTGAGTTGCTTAGCGCCTCGCCATTGCTGAGGGTGGCTTTGAACTAGTGATTCTCCTGTCTCAGCCTCCCTAAGTGCTGGGATTACAGGCTTGCGCCACCATGCCCGGCTTCAATACTTTCTAATGTCATGTAAATTTGCTAATTTTCCCTTCTTCAAATATGCCTTTAAATCTCTCTAATAAAATTTCTGTTTTAGTTTGTATTTTTAAATTCCAAAATGAATTTTGGTTTTTCTTTAAAATTTCTTGTTCTATTCATAGTTTCATTTTTTCCTATGTCACTTTCTTTCTTGCTCTACATCTTCATTTAGTTCTTTGAGTATCTCTAAAACAATCATTTAAAACTGCTTGTCTGCTCTATTACCACGTTGTCAAGGTCAGTTTCTATTCTTTGCTTGTTTCCCAATTGGATGGGCCACATTTTCTTGTTTTTTGTTATAGTTTGGTTTTAGTTTGCAATTTTCTTTTGTTGAGAATTGAACTTTTAAATATAATTACATGGTAACTATAAAAATCAAAATATGCCTCTTTTCTAGGATTTTCTTGTTTTGATTTTGATTTTGATTTTTGTTTACTATGTACAAAGATTTATCTAGAGGTGTCAATGACTTCCTAGGTCTCTTCTAGGACTATGACTTCCTCTGGGAAGTCCATAAATGTCTTACTTCTGATGTATGTATGGTATTTTGGAAAATACTAGACTTCAATGTCTGTCTACCAAATGAGCAAAAGAAGTAAAATATAAATAGGGAAGGAAGATACAGGTATTGAAAGCCCCAAGAAAAAAAATCACAGGGAAGAGGGTTTTCAATAATGATGAGGTGGATAATAAGGGTACTTACTTGTTTGATCACCTCTGTGATCAAAAGTAACTATCAATGATCAGAAAATGGATCCCCAATATCTCTGCGATAGCATCATTTTTGTCTGCCATAGTTTCTGAATGCTTTTTGCAAGCTTTCCTACCATGTTAACAACAGCCTGCTATCACAGGAGTAAGGCAGGAATGCCTGCAACTATAGTCAGAGCTGAAATGAACCAAAATTACTCACAATTTACTTACCAAGCCTTCCCCTGGAGTGTAAGCCTTCAGTATACCCTTGAGTCCCCAAACAACAAAGTCAGACAGAATATTCCAGTACACATGTGCTCAAGGTACAGAGAAAGTTTTTGAAGTTTCCTATTCCAGTCATTTTTCAAATTTAAAGTACAGTTTTCAAACAAAAACATATCTGGGTCTAAATACAGAACTGTTCCTCTAATTAAGGAAAGTGCTTTACTCCTCTGAGCAACAGTTTCCTTCATTTTTTTGTAAAAAATTATATTCTTTATCAACTAGTTTTGAAGCTTATATAAAATAATAACTATATAGACTTGTGATAAACATAGAGTAAGTGATGGAGGTTTTTAAAAAGTGCAGATTATATTATAATGTTTGGATTTTTGCCTAATCTTGCAACTATTTCTGGAATAGGATTTACTGTTTTATTCAAAAAAGGAAAAAAACCAACAGTCTCAAAAAAGTGACACTATTTCTTGCAATTGGAATATTATCAGTTATTAGCACTCCAAACATTTTAATTCTTAATTATTGAAATTTAAAAGTTATAGTGAGAAATGAATTCATTAATAGCAAGATTATGTTACAAGAACACAATAAATCTATTTTATTTTATATCACCTTTCTTTACTTTATATCCATAAGATTCTTTCAAGATATCTCACAGAACATCAAGATTTAAAGTAAATATATTTCATCTGTAATTCATTTGATATCCTGTTATCTTTACTCTTCTTTTATAGACAAAAGTTATAGCTGAATTTTTTTTTTTCACTTTTTGGCTTTTTGGCACCAGGGATTAAACTCAGGGATACTTGACCACTGAGCCACATCCCCAACCCTATTTTGTGTTTTATGTAGAGACAGGGTCTCACTGAGCTGCTTAGTGCCTCGCCATTGCTGAGGCTGGCTTTGAACTAGCAATTCTCCTGTCTCAGCCTCCCAAAGTTCTAGGACTACAGGCATGAGCCACCGCACCTAGCTATAGCTGAATTATTAAGTGAAAGATAAAATTATGAAAATTGGGGACCCAAAATTCATGAAATAACAGCTTCAGGTTTTTGTTCAACTTATTTTTCCTTTTAAATGAACTGTATTTGTAAGAAATTCAGTACATTTTTATTTTCTTTTAAGTTTTTTTGTTGAAAAAAGAACATTTTAACACATTTTAAAGAGGATCCTTGTTTATGAAAATGATCTATAATAACTCTTATGATTTAGGAATAATTTTCTTATATGCACAAGTTCAAATGTGTTTTACAAATACATTTTCTTCAATGTTATTTTATTTATTCTCTTAGGAATATTATAATAGCTTTTTAAAAAGTTAGTACTGGCTTCTTTGGTAACATTGACAGTAGATATTCTCTTCAAAAGTACACAGTTATTACTTTCCTTTGGAAGACAGAATAAAAGTTTATTTAAGATTCTACTATGTTTCTATTATTTATCTGTCCACCATATGACTGGCTTATTCCAAATGCCTCTAACCATGTACCTGATACAGAGATTCCATGAAATCATCAGATAAACCATGTACATCAACTTGTTTTTTAAAAATTAATAGGATATTACTCATTTTTTATGGCAAATTTTATCTTATCTTGTATTTACATATTCCTAAACCTGAATTAATTGAATTATATGCAAATTATTTTAAATTTTTAATTTAAGTTTTATTTAATAACTCAAATAGCTAGCTGCTATATAAGGGCACACCTTTTCAATTCCTAATATATTTTTTGTCAAGCATCCAACTTAAACACACCAAGTACCTTCTTTCTCAAAGATCTTTGTTTCCTTTGTTTTATTTGTTGCATTATTTCAGGAAATTTTATTTATTTCAAAAATATTATATTCCTCCCAAATGTACTGTTTTCACATAAATGAGAAGTTTTTGGGTTAATGGAAATGACTTATTGCAAAGCAAATCCTCACTTTTGTTACAGGGGAACATATATCTTCTATTGTCCAATGACTTGATCACTGAACCCAATAAGCATGTGAATAATTCTGAATGGGATGGCTCAGAAACTATGGTTTATTACTATAAAACATAATTTTCTTTCAGAACACTAAAGGTTGGTTTGAGAGTATCATAATCCTGATAACTGTATTCATGAGTGTTAAATACCTTTGTTTGATACAATATCACTAGCTCAGGAACATTTCCTTCTCTTTGGGTAATTGAAAAGTTTAAGATTCTCAAATAAGCCAAATTTGAACAATATTGTAACTGTTACTGGAAGGACTGAAATCGAACAATGCATAATTTTTAAAAATACTCCAGACTACTTAAATCTCCAGTGTAGAGTTTAGATCTGCAAAGTAAGTAGAGGAAGAAGTTTTAAAGCAGTCTCTTTCCATTTGTATTTATTAAGGTTTGCATATGTTTCAAATTCTGTGCCTAGAACTGCAGTGAACAAAATGAAGAGTTATATTTCCTTCACAGAAATTGTAGGGAAATAGATAAAATACACACACACACACACACACATATATACAAATATATATGTGTGTGTATATATATATATATATATAATGAAAATAATGGGCTATGCTTAGAGAAGGAGAGTGTGTTAACTCCAGTACATGTAGGGCTTTATAATCTAGTTTAGAGGAGTGAGATTCTTATAACAAAATGTAAACTGATATCTGGATTATGTACATACACCTCACACATCTATTACTTAGCTATACGTACTATTATAAGAATCTATTACTCAGCTATAAAATTAAATGACTGACTTAAGTATATTGTTAGTGGTTGTCCTTAGAATTACTTGCTCTAAAGTAGCTAGCTCACTGACTTAAATGCCCTTTATCTACAGGTTGTACTTTGTCAAATAGTACTTGTTTCATGCTGAAAGGATTGTCAGGACAAAATGTATCTGAAAAAGATAGGCAGGAAATCCATGGTACATTTATACAGTAACTGAAAAAAGATTCTAGTCTTTTATATGTGACCATAAATTTGCATACATGTTACCATAATGAAGAAACATCAATAAAAAGAAGATGTGTAAGTAGTGAATATATTATCAGAGCCCAAACAATACTTTTTGGAAACAATAATGTGACAGAAGTGAGGAAGAGTTTAAAGAGATGAGGGAATGGAAAGAGAATGCTGAACCCTTGACATGCAGTGACAAAAGAGGGAAAATAAACAATCAACAATCATTCTTTGCAGAAACCAGTGTATCATTTATTATAAAGAAAAAATGTAAGAGAGGTAAAAAGAAATGAAAAGGAATTAGTTGAATATTTTCTAAAATCATATAGATTATTCAGTTAAAGAGGATTATTCAAATAAAGAAATATAAACTTTGATTTAATACATAATTTGTAGCAAATGAAAAGAAAAATGACTCCTACTAGGAATCTTGAGATATGCAGTGACATTCTAGGGCAATTGAGTTGATAAGTTTGGCTTATGGTTCTCCTGTGGGACAAAAATCTGAATCATGAATGGCAAAACAATCACTTACTTTACAATAGAAAAGTCTCAAAAATATTTGTTTGAAATTTGGATTTTTTTATCATTGAAAAATTTGTCCTGCCATTTATTACCTGAATTATTCTGATTATATTTACAGCAAACTTAAAGTGAATGTAAAATGAGAATATACCTATATGTTATACACACACACATGCAAATTATTTTAAATTTAAATATTATTTAAATTTTAATATATAAAATTATACTATTTTATTTGTGCATATAAATATGTGTGTGTGTATATATATATATAATGAAAATTTTGTGAGTGTGTATTCCAGGGATTAAACACAGGGATGTTTAACCATTGAGCCACATCTCTAGCTCTTTTCAATATTTTATTTAGAGACAGCATCTCATTGAGTTGCTTAGGGCCTCACTAAGGTGCTAAGGCTGACTTTGAACTCATGATCCTCCTGCCTCAGCCTCCCACCCAAGCCTCTGGGATTACAGCAGTGTGCCATCACACCCAGCTGGTATCATAAAATTTTTGATCATTTATTGTGATTTCTCTCTTAAAAAACTGATCTTAAACATTTGCTGATAGTATTCAGATGTAGCATATATTTATCAATATTACGTTTTTTCCCAGAATATTGAGGTAGTGATTCTGGTTCCTACCTGTTAATTATTTTGAAAGCATAATTCCTACTCCCTCTGTTTGGGTCATTACCACATACATTTCAAATCTTTATTTTTTGTACACTTAGTGTTTTAAGTTTCATCTCCATTTTCCTTTGCATTAAAAAATTTATTTTGAAGTGTTTTTACATATATCAATTACATTAATGTGCTTAGAACAGTAATAAGTTGGTGGATCACAACATGTCCTCAATTTTGCCTCTCAATTAATTGTGAATTATTTTTATATATATTTGAAATGTACAATCTGATGTTTTTATATATGTATATATATGTGTATGGAGAAATGATCATTATAGATGACGAAAAGAACATTTCTCTCATCATCCATAGTCATCTTTATATTTTTGTGCTAAGTTCAACTAAAATCTACTCTGTTGGTTAATTTCAACATGCAATACAAAATTATTATCTAGGCTGCCTGAGAGGCCCAGATGTGGATCACCCATGTGCCTCACTGATGGAGAGGTACACTGTACCCGCTTGGCAAGGAAGAGCACTGTGAGGCCCCACCCAACCTGCCTCTATCTTGGGACATGGAAGCCACCAACATAGCCCTTCCCACGTGATAATCTATACTGTGGAAAACAGGGTCAGCTGCTTATTGCAGCACCAAGTGCCACCACCTAGCAATGCCAGTGCACAGCCCATCCTTCAAGCCTCACCTCTGAAAGTGGCTCCTTCCAGCTTGGGGAACCTCCACTGACATGTGAGGTTAATTCCACTATAAGCTCCAACATTTTCAGTTGGGGAAACTTCTATTTAATGACACTGACTTGGACCCAGAAGCTCAATATCCAGGTACCTACAGGCTTGACACTACTGCTGACACCAATGAGGGACATGGTCACTTCAATCAAAGGACCACAATCAATGCAGGAGTTGCAATCCGTCCCGAGCCAGTGGGTCAAAGGAGCACCCCCACATTCACCTAGCCATGGAAGTTGGGAAGAGTTGAAGCCGACTAGCTGCCTATTCCTAGCCCTTCACCGCCACAGGACAATCAGACACGCTAGGAAATCCAGTCAGAGCAGATACCCGTTTATTTGCGGAACAAGCATTCAACTTACAGGGCCATTCGGCTAATCAGAGACAATGCACGTAGGCAACAGCTGTCCATGTGGCAAGGCACGTAAGCCCCCTGAATTTTGTCCACGAGCTGCACGTTTGCGGAACCAACAGTAAACCAATCACATAGTTCCTCCTTCCTTTGTGCCTTTCCTATTTACACACAATGGCTAGTCATAAGGGCATAGCATAGAGCTAGCTCCCCACAAGTCTCTCTCTCTTTTTTTTTTTTTAATATGGTCCACTTTGGGAATGTGCCTGTCTTAGGTCGCCTCCATCTTTCAGGGGGTCTTACCCATCATTGGCTACCATTCCAGCCTCATGGTGAGCCCATACCTTAAGGCCTTTGGATTTCCTGCAAGGCCACATAGACCCAAGGGTCTCAAAGGGTTTGGGGGTGTTCTTCAAGCACCTGTTCTAGCATTGTGATCATGTTTTGGAGCTGGGCTTGCATTTCCAGCACCTGGTAATGAAAGGCAACAGAAGAAGGATGAGACCACCAACGCACAATAGGGCTAAATTTGGAAGAGGCTTGTGTGTTTTTGCCACATGGCAGTAAAAAATTGAGCAGAAGGCAAAGTTTCCACCTTTGTATGGTTGACCTTAACAATCGAGGATAACAATTGGGAGGACAAATTTAACATCTTATCATTCTAGGGTCCCCTGATGTAGGTGGAGTAATTTTTTATCATCTGAGTAGCGTTAACATTTGAGTAGCATTAATCTCCAGAAAGGATTGACAGAGGTGAACACAGAGGGAATTACAAAGATGTCTCTGTTGTATAGATAATACAGTCAATTGCTCTGATAGAATGTCCATTTCTTGCTGGAGGATCATAATACCCCCAGTGAGGTGATTGCTGAGAGTCAAATGTTGTTCTTGTTCTGAATGACCTCTTGGAGCTTCTGGGCAGTTTGAGTAGTTTGTGTGATCGCGACGGCAGCAGCAGTTGCAGCAGCGGCAGATGCAGCCACAGCAGCGATCACAGCGGCAGTGATTCCAAAGTCTTATCTGTTAAGGCTGGGTGCCATTGTAGAATTGGAGGCTCTGTCAGAATTCCAGTCAGCACCAGGCAAGAAGTCCACCACAGTCATTTACATGGGCTCATTCCTGTTAATTAAGGAGAGAGATCGCCCCTCAAGAGTAGATGGTCTTGGGTTATCAATTTGTTCAGGGTGGTAATATTTAAGGTTTCTAGCGGGTACCCAAATAGGACTTGATTTGCCTATTGGGAAAACACACCCAATTCCTTGACCCGCACTTATAAGGGGGTCGGGTCCACACCAACATCCTGTTGGGGGGTCCTTCCATTGGACCTCAATATTGACATAAGGTGTCTGGTTGGACCAATGTCTTTGGAAAGCTGTTAGAGGCTGCTCTTTTGAAAAATTTAAAATATTTAGTGTGAGCATAGCCATTCATAGCTGACCATGAGGGTTGGTTCCCCCTTTTGTTTTTGTAATTGATTCTTTATAGTTTTATTATGTCGCTCTATGATGGCTTGTCCTCTTGGGTTGTATGGAATTCCAGTGGAATGTTTAATATGCCATTGGGCAAAAAATCCCCGTAGGGCTTGGCTCACAAATCAAGGCCCATTGTCTGTTTTTACTTGTTGAGGTATTCCTAATATAGCAAAGCACTGTAGAAAGTGACTCTGTGCATGTTTAGCCTTTTCTCCTGTTTGAGCAGTAGCCCAACAAGCATGAGAGCAAGTGTCTTTAGTCACAAAAACATTTAAGTTTGCCAAAGGGTGTATAGTGAGTTACATCAGTTTGCCAGATGGCATTGGGTTTTTAAACCTCTGGGATTTACCCCAGGAGACTGGAGGGGTGGAATTTGTAAAAAGGGCAAACAAGATTTACAAGTTCTAATAATCTTTTTTAAGTCTTTTATGGGCACCAGTGGGAATCTATCATGTAACCCTCACCAATTGAGGTGGGTGAGGTCATGAAGCTATTGAGCCTGTGACAATCCTGAATCTGGGGTAGTGGTCATTGTCATGGTACCATGGGAAGCCAGTTGATCTGCTAAATGATTTCCATGGCATATTATTCCTGGCAGATTTTGATGTCCCCTTAAATGTTGTAAAATATAGGCTTGGAGAGCTCATTGAGGAGGGTTCTCACCTGTATCATCAAAAGTGTAATTGGGTTTTTGTCTAGCCTAATATATGATGAGGATAGGGTAGGGAGGAGATTGATCACACAGAGGCTGTCAGAGAAAAGATTCATGGGCTCTCAAATATTATCCAAGGCCATAGCTATGGCATATAGTTCTTTAAATTGCGCTGTTGGAAATATTGGGTTTGTCCTGGGAGGACGACTACCGCAGAGCCCTCTTTGCCTCTGTCAGTAAACACATTTACGGCCTCAGAGAGAGGCTTGCTAGAAAAGAGCTTAGGGGTAGTCCACTGTAGCCTAGAAAAGGAGGTGATCCACTTGTAGTCCCCATAGTGACAATCGATCTTTCCCCAAAAGCCAGTCAGAGCATCAGCAACTCAGGCATGGTTCCTGCGGATCCATTCAAAATCAGTGAGATGGTATGGAATTGTCAATGAATCAGGATCCTTCCCATAATGTCTTATAACAACATTCTGACCTTTGCTTATAAGATCTGCCAATTGATCTAATTGTGCGTACACTCATGGGGTGCCCCCCATGGAAGAATGAACCCATTGAAGAGGCTTTCCCTGTTGAATGACAATGGCTGAAAGGAGTTTTGAGCCTGGGAGGATCCACAAACAAAGGTCACAATCAGGTTGATATCTAGCCAACTGGACCCCATCAAGGGCCAACTGAATGTTTTGGAAAATTTGTAGATGTTACTTTGTTAATATGATTGAGTCTGAGGGTCTTTTGTCTTTTAACAGCTCAAAGAGCAGGAGGAGATCTTCCGTAGTAATAGGAATCCAGGATCTTAGCCAATTAAGCTCTCCTAGGACCTTTTGTAATCTGCCCAGAGTGTATGAGGACTGTATGGAGAGCTGCGGTTTAAGGGGGCTGACAGCGTCTACGGTAAGTCTAGTCCCCAGAATTTGAAAGGGTGGGACTGTTTGGACCTTGTCACCTGAAGCATGTAGCCCCCACTTGTTGTAATAGGCATTGAAGCTGCTTATAGGCAGACCCTAGCAGAGAGACATCCTTTACCCCTAAAATGATATCATTCATATACACATAGAGTGTGATTCCTAATTGCTGTTGGAGAGGCTGCAGTACGTGTGAGACATATTGCTGACAGAATGCAGGGCTGTTAGCCATACTCTGTGGTAAGACAACCCATTCATACCTCTCATCAGGCCCTTGGAAATTAGTGGAAGGAACAGAAAATGCAAATTTTTCATAATCAGCCAGGTTCGGAGGAATAGAAAAGAAACAGTCCTTAATATCAACTACAATAAGAAATAGGTCTTTTGGAATGGACGGAATCTAGGGCAGGTCCTGCAGGGGTGTGCCCACTGGAACAATCTGTTCATTAATCCTTCTTAAATCCTTTAACATTCTCCATTTGCCAGATGCTTTTTGTATCACAAAAACAGGGCTATTCCAGGGACTAAGGGATGGCCAAATATGACCCAATGCCAATTGCTCCTGGACAATATCTCTTAACTTCTGCAGCTTGTTTTGGGGTAATGACCATTGTTCCACCCAAACTGGGGCACCCAGAATCCAGGTAATTGAGGGTGTTGATGGAACAGTGGCCCCTACGATTGGGGGTGAGGCCTCACACGAAGTGTGGGGACCTGTTGTCAGGTGGCCTCAAGGAGAGGGTCAGCCCTATAGTTGCTAAAAAGTTTCCTGGGCAATTTAAATTGTTGTTGGTATTCTTCTTCCTCTAGCATGTCATCATAAAGGGCCTTATGCTCAGTGATGATATACACTTCGGCATCCCCAAGAATATCTTGCCCTAGCAAATTGGCCTTGAGGCCAGGAGCAACAAGGGGCCGGACCTCCCCATGACATCCGTCTATGTCTTCCCATTTAAGCCAGTCTTCAGTCTCCTCCGAGGTGGTATTGCCTCCAACCACCAGCAGAGGGGGCCCTAGGATCAATTTCCATTGAGGAGGGATTCCCTCCTTCCATAAAACTGTGCAGTCTGCCCCTGTGTCAATCAAACAGTGGAACTTCTTTCCCACTATGCGAATTCCATTTTTGGTCTCATCCCCGGTATTATTGGAATGGTCCAATGAGCTCTAGGGGAATTTTGACTAGAGGAGGTTTGACCCCCAGGATTTGGGCCTCCTTTGGTTAATGGGGCTGGAGAGTGCCCCTCCCTCAGTTTAAAGGATTGCCTTGGATATCGAATTTGGATTAGCAGTCCTTTTGCCAGTGGAGCCCCTTCTTACATCTAGGGCAGGGGGTTTCAGGAAGGCCTTGATTAGGCTTACCACCAGGCTTTGGAGGGCTATTAGGGCATTCCCTCTTAAAATGCCCAGGATGATCACATCCATAACAATGCCTGTACTGTTTAGGGGGTCTAGATTGTACCCTCACCGCTACAGAGGCGAGAGCAGAAGTTAAGGCCTCTGTAAGAGAAGCTGTTTGGGGCTGTAAGGCTGTCATCAAGGCTTGAGATTGGTGGGTATGAGTCCCTACATACTTGGTGGCTATGATCCATCTCCACATTGATCTATCTTTCATCCCAAAAACAGGCCAGCCTATGGTCAGTGGTCATTCCTTCCCAAACCAGCATTTTCACAAATTGATCTCTCAGAGGCCCAGGAGGGAACTTCTGTTGGAGACTTTTTTCTACTCTCTCAATAAAGGTGGCCAGGTCCTGTGTGGCCAGTTGAGTTATCCTCAATATAGGGGGCTCTGTGGGCCCTTCCTCTAACTTCTTCCAGGCCGCCGGGCCTAGTGATTGGACTTGCTCTTGATAAGGTGCAGGAATGGTGGCCTGTTGAGAGCCCACGGCATATTGATCATTATTTCCTGAGAGCATCCCGTAAGTGACTGGCAGAGGAGGGTTAACTGCCTGATTTCTTTCAGCTTGGGAACGACATTCCTCATCAAAAAAGGTACACCATTTGAGATACAATGGACTAGGAAGAACTGCTTTAGTTAAACTCCTCCAATCTTGAGTTGTGCATTGCTGATGAGCCAATCCTTGAAGGATGGTTTCAGCCCATGGGGAGTTAGGCCCATCCTCTGAACCTGCCTTCTTAAGTTCCTTAAGGTCTTGTGATCCCCAAGGATGCCAATCTGGGGGTTGACCCTGATTGATGATTATGGGGAAAGCCTGAGTGGGAAAATGGTGGCTGATTGTCCTCAGAGGGAGGATGATAATATGGAGGAGGTAGTTCAGGGGCTGAGGGCAGGGAGGAATTTCTAAGCCCCTGAATTTGCAAGTCCTTAGCTGGAGGGGTTAAGGGGACCTCCAGTATGCTTTAAGCCTTTCCTCATCAAAAAGTTCCCAGTGCAATCCCTCCTTTGAGCTCTCTGAAGCCTCTTCATGTATCCCTGTTTACTCTCTAAAGGTCCTCTTAGGTCCTGGGGAAAAGCAGGCTTTGAGAGCCCACAGGGTACAATAGACCTCCAGGGTGGGATCTTCCCCCAGATTGGCCTCTCTTTTACATATTTGCTGTTCCATTTGCTCCCAAGTGGAGCCATCAAAGAGATTGCTAGCTGGGAGCCAAGGAGCTGCCCGTGTGAAGGTTTCCCAGACCTTTTCGGTTTGGATATCTGAAACCTCTAAGCCCTTACTCTGAAGCAGATATCTGAAAGCTTCCAGAGCAGGGTCCTCTTTTGTATTAGCTTGACCCATTTTTAGGTAAACTCCAACCCAGAGACCTGCAAATCTACTCACCCAATTGGCCCAACTTACCATTTATAGTTTCGGTTTCTGTCGTTCCTCACATGGGGCACCACAATGTGGGGGTTGGGGTCTGTCCCGAGCCAGCAGGTCAAAGGGGCACCCCACATTCACCTAGCCATGGAAGTTGGGAAGAGTTGGAGCCAACTAGCTGCCTGTTCCCAGCCCTTCACCGCCACAGGAAAATCAGACACGCTAGGGAGTCCAGTCAGAGCAGGTACCGTTTATTTGCGGAACAAGCATTCAACTTATAGGGCCGTTCGGCCTATCAGAGACAATGCACATAGGCAACAGCTCTTCATGTGGCAAGGCATGTAAGTCCCCCGAATTCTGTCCATGAGCTGTACGTTCGCAGAACCAACAGTAAACTAATCACATAGTTCCTCCTTCCTTTGTGTCTTTTCCATTTATACACAATGGCTAGTCATAAGGGCATAGCATAGAGCTATCTCCCCACAAATCTAGACCTGGAAAACTATTGCCAAGGTCTTCCTTGTGAGACTGGATGTACCAGAGGTATCCCTACTAAGTGTGCTAACAGACACCATTCTGTTGCAGAGGCAACAGGGAGCCTTGCATGGGGTAGTTTCTCTCTCTCTCTCTGTCTCTGTCTCTCTCTCTCTCTTTATTTTCCTCCTAATAGCCAACTTCTTTTGAGTCCCCTTTCAATAGTCCTATAATCTAACACATTGATATTCTAACATACTACATCATAGAAATCACTTCATAACCACCATCCCAGCACTCTCTCTTTGTCCATTATTAGAAACAGTAAAACCTTATGCAAACCTCTGGATATATGGTAGAAGATAGCTGAATTTCTGCTTATAGTGACAAAACTGGAAATGTCTGAATAGGAGTTAATTGATTTGTGGTTACATATTTGTTGCATTGGGTGCTGTAAACATTGATCTATCTTCAAGGTGAGGTATTGGTAACTTGTAGGGACACTTCAAGATTTAGGGTAGAAACTGCAATACCTCAGATCCACCCTGCAAGAGAGGAAGAAACATAGACAACATGAAAAAACAAGGGAGGAAATTTCCTCAAACAAACAAACATACTACAATAACAAAATCCATTGACAGTGCAGTAGGGAAAACATCAGAGAAGGAGTGCAGAGTATACATAATTAAAATGATCTGCAAATTAAAGAATGACCTAAGTGAACAAATTCAGGCAAAAATTGTTCATTCCAACAAAGAGATAAGAGAATACAGGTACCAAAAGACTATGTCAAGAAAGAGACTTTCTGAAAAAACAAAAACTAAAACAAAAAACCCCAGAAATTCTTGAAACAAAGAAAAATAAACCAAATAAAAAACACAATAGAAAGCATCACCAACAGACTAGATTGCTTGGAAGACAGAACCACAGACAATGAAGACAAAATATACAATCTCAAAAATAAAGTTGACCACACAGTGAAGATAGTATAAAACCATAAACACAACATCCAAGAATTATGACATAATATCAAAAGACCAAATCTAAGATTTGTCAGGATAGACAAAGAAACAGAGTTTCAGACCAAAGAAATGCACAACCTCTTTAATAAAATAATATCAGAAAATTTCCCAAACATGAAGAATGAATAGGAAAACCAAACACAAGAGGCTTACAGTACACAAAATGTACAAGATTGCAAGAGATTTACTCCAAGTCACATTATAATAATAATGTCTAGCAAATAGCATAAGAATAGAATTTTAAAGGTCTCAAAAGAGAGGAATTAGATTACATATAGGAGGAGACCAATTCAAATCTCAGCAGATTTTTCAACCCAGACCCTCAAAGCTAGGGGATCCTGGAACAATATATACCAAACTCTGAAGGAAAATGGATGCCAAACAAGAATCTTATATCCAGAAAAGTTAAGCTTCAGATTTAATGACAAAATAAAAACTTTCTATGATAAACAAAAGTTAAAAGAATTTACAGTGAGAAATCTTGCACAACAGAACATTCCCGGTAAAATATTCCATGGGAGGAAATGAACAACAACAATGACAATCTGTAAAGGGAAGAACTACACTAAAGGTAAGGCAAATCAAAGGAGAAACCAAGTCAAGATTAAAACTAAAAATAAACCAAAATGACTTGGAATACAAATCATATTTTAATAATAACTCTGAATGGGAACGGCTTAAATGCATCAATTAAAAGACATGGAATGGATTTAAAAAACAATTTCCAACAATATGCTGACTTGAAGAGACTCATCTCACTGGGAAAGACATCCATAGACTGAAGGTGAAAGGATGAGCAAAATAATATATCACTCACATGCACCACATAAACAAGCAGGGGTGTCTATCTTCATATCAGATAAAATAGACTTCAAACCAAAGTTAGTGAAAAAGGACAAAGAAGAACATTTCATACTATTCAAGGGAATTATTCATAAATAAGACATAACAATTGTAAATATCTATGCCCCAAACAATAGGGCATCTAGGTATATCAAACAAACCCTCCTCAACTTCAAGAATCAAATAGACCAAAACACAATAATACTAGGTGACTTCAGCACACCTCTTTCATCAATAAATAGATCATGCCAACAAATACTAAACAAAGAAACTATAAAACTCAATAAAATAATCAATAATTAGGCTTAACAGACATATATAGAATATTTAATCTGTCAATGAATGAATACACTTTTTTTCTCAGCAGCATATGGATCCTTCTCTAAAAAGATCATATGTTATGCCACAAAGCAAGTGTTAGCAAATACCAAAAAATAGAGATACTACCTTGCATTCTATCTGATCATAATGGAATGAAATCAGAAATCAATAACAAAATAAAAAATTGAAGCTACATGAATACCTGGAGACTAAACAATACACCATTAAATAATGTATGAATAACAGAAGACATCAGGGAGAAAATAAAAAAAATTTTAGAAGTAAATGAGAACTCTGATATACCAAAATCTCTGGGATACTATGAAGACAGTGCTAAGAGGGAATTTAAGTTGCATTAAGCTCATACATTAAAAGAAGTAGAAGTCAACAAATACATGACCTGACATTACATATCAAACCCCTAGAAAAAGAAGACCAAACCAACTCTAAATGTAGTAGAAGACAGAAAATAATTAAAATCAGGGCTGAAATCAGTGAAATTCAAACCAAAGAAACAATTTAAAAATTGACAAAACAAAAAGCTGGTTCTTTGAAAAAATAAATAAAATTGATAAACTTAACCACTCTAACTAAAAGAAGGAGAGAGAAAACTCAATTTATTAAAATTTGAGATAAAAAGAAAATATCATGACAAACACTATTGAAATAAAAAAAAAAAATAGAAAGTATTTGAAAATCTGTACTCCAGTAAAATTGAAACCCTTGAAGACACCGACAAATTTCTAGAGGTATATGATCTACCCAAGCTGAACCAAGAGGACATACACAACTTAAACTGATCAATTTCAAGCAAGAAAATAGAAGACTTCACCAAAAGCCTACCAACCAAGAAAAGCCCAGGACCAGATGGATTCACAGCTGAGTTCTGCAAGACTTACAAAGAAGAATTAATACCAATACTCCTCAAATTATTCCATGAAATAGAAAAGGGCAGAACCCTTCCAAACTTATTCCATGAGGCTACTAGCATCATCCTGGTACCAAAAGCAGGCAGAGACATATCAAAGAAAGAAGATTACAGACCAATATCCCCGATGAAAAATTCTCAATAAAATCTTGGCAAATTACATACAAACACATATTAAAAAGACAGTGCACCATGATCAAATGAGGTTCATCCCAGGGATGTAAGTTTGATTCAACATATGGAAATCAATAAACATAATCCATTATATCAATAGACTTAAAGATAAGAATGATTATATCAATTGATGCATAGAAAGCATTTGACAAAATACAGCTCCCTTTCATGTTCAAACACTAGAAAAAACTAGGGAGAGTAGGAAAATACCTCAGCATTGTAAAAACTATCTATGTTAAGCCCAAGGCCCAACATCATTCTAAATAGGGAAAAATTGGAAGCATTCCCTCTAAAAATGGGAACAAGACATAGATGCCCTCTTTCACAACTTCTATTTAACAAAATCTTTCAAACTCTAGCTAGAGCAATTAGAGAGAAAAAAATAAATTAAAAGGATACAAAGAGGAAAAGAAGAACTCAAACTATCATCATTTGCCAATGACATAATTGTGTACTTAGAGGATCCAAAAAATTCCACCAGAAATCTTTTAGAAATAATAAGTAAATTCAGCAAAGTAGCAGGATATAAGATCAGTACTAATAAATCAAATGTATATCTATACATCAGTGATGAAACCTCTGAAAGGTTTAAAAAATTAGGAAACCTACCCCATTCACAATAGCCTTAAAAAAATTAAGAATCAATTTTAAAAAAGAGATGAAACACCTCTACAATGAAAACTACAGAACACTAAAAAAAGAAATTGGAGAAGACCTAAGAAGATGGAAAAACCTCCCATGCTCTTGGATAGGCAGAATTAATATTGTCAAAATGGCCATTCTACCCAAAGAACTATACAGATTTAATGTTATTCCAATTAAAATCCCAATGTCATTATTTGTAGAAATAGAAAAAGCAATCATAAAATTCATTTGGAAAAATAAGAGAATTCATTATTATTCACTTGGAAAAATAAGAGAATCAGAATAGCCAAAGCAATCCTTAACAAGAAGAGTGACACAAGGAGACATCACAATACCAGATCTTAAACCATACTACAAAACTATAGTAACAAAAACAGCATGTTATTGGCATCAAAATAGTCAAGGAGACCAATGGTACAGAACTGAAGACACAGAGACAAACCCACATAAATACAGTTATCTCATACTAGACAAAGGTGCCAAAAACATACATTGGAGTGAAGATAGCCTCTTCAACAAGTGGTGCTGGAAAAACTGGAAATCTATATGTAGCAAAGTGAAACTAAACCCCTATCTCTCACCATGCACAAACTCAACTCAAAGTGGATCATGGACCTAGGAATTAGACCAGAGACCCTATGCCTAATAGAAGAAAAAGTAGGCCCAAACCTTCATCACATAGGATTAGGCCCTGACTTCCTTAACAAGATTCCTAAAGTGCAAGAAATAAAATCAAGAATCAATAAATGGAATGGATTCAAACTAAAAAACTTCTTCTCAGCAAAAGAAACAATCAGAGAGATAAAGAGAAAGTTTACATTTGGAGGCAATTTTTTGCCACATGCATGTCAGATAGAGCACTAATCACCAGTATATATAAAGAACTCAAAAAACTTAACACCAAAAAAACAAACAACCCAAGGAACTGAACAATACAATCATCAACAAATATATGAAAAAAATGTTCAACATCTCTAACAATTAGAGAAATACAAACCAAAACTACTCTAAGATTTCATCTCACTCCAGTCAAAATGGCAGTTATCAAGAATGCAAGCAAAAATAAATGTTGATGAGGATGTGAGGGAAAAGGCACTCTCATACATTGCTGGTGAGATTAAAAATTGGTGCAGCCAATCTAGAAAGCAATATGGAGATTCCTCAGAAAACTTGGGATGGAATCATCATTTGACCTAGCTATCTCACTCCTTGGTCTATACCCAAAGGACTTAAAAACAGCCTAGTACAGTGACACAAATACATCAATGTTTATAGCAACCACAATAGCCGAACTGTGGCGCCAACCCAGATGCCCTTTAATAGATGATTGAAACTGTGGTATATATGTACAATGAAATATTACTTAGCAATAAAAGAGAATAAAATTATGGAATTTTTAGGTAAATGGATGGAATTTGTGAATATCATGCTAAGCGAAGTAAGCTTATCTCCAAAAAACCAAAGGCCGGATGTTTTCTCTACTAAGTGGATGCTAATCCATGGGTGAGGGGGACATGGGATGAGTAGAGGAACTTTGGGTTAGCCAAAGGGGAGCGAGAAGAGGGGGAGGGCCATGGGGAAAGCAAAGATGTGGAATGAGATGTACATCATTACCCTAGGTACATGTATGATTGCACAAATGATTGACCCTACTTTGTGTACAACCAGAGATATGAAAAATTGTGCTCCATTTGTGTACAATGAATCAATGAGCATTCTGCTGTCATGTATAACTGATTGAAGCAAATTTTAAAAAAATAAAATAAATCATTATCTATATATTAGTTAGCTCTCTAGCATTAAAATAAACATCTGAAACCAGTCAATTTATGAGGAGAAAAATTTTATTTTGCCTCATGGTCTCAAAAATTTCAGTCCATGGTCACTTGGCCCTGGTGCTTTGATCTTATGGCAACAGAGTACATAATGGTGAAAGGATAGCAGAGGATATCTGTTCATATCATGGTGGCTGGGAAGCAAAGAGAGGCAAGACTACAGTCTCTGTATCTCTTAGAGCATGCCCTTAATGAACTAACTTCCTTATTCAAGCCCTGTCTCCTAAAGGTTCTACCACCTCCTAAGAGTGCTACAGGCTGAAAATTAAGCTTTCAACATGTGTGTCTTTAGAGAATATTTCAGATCCAAACTCTAGTTTCAGTGATTTATATTATATATGTAGACTTGCATATCCTGCAAGTTTTATACCATTTGCCCTATATCTCCCTGCCACCCCCTTTATAAGTATGTAGCAAAAGGGAATAGAATCAGCAATTTAGAGAGAAATTTATGCTTTATTTATTGTGGAATTATTTGTGATAGTCACAGTATGGAAACAATCTAAGTGTCTATTGATGGATAAATGAATAACAAAATTGTGATATCTAGAATATATCACAATGGAATATTATTATTTCTTTTTATAAAGGAGTTACTTCTATTTGCATATGAAGCTTGAAGCTATTATGCTAAATGAAATTAGCCAGGCACAGAAAGAAGAATACTGCATCATCTAATTTATATATAGAATCTTAAAAAAGTCAAATATGTAGAAAATGGGGGCAAATGGTGATTACCAAGGGCAGAAAAGAGAAGAAAACAGTTAAGGTATCTCTAATTTTTTGACACTGAATTGATAGCTAAAGTGCTTATAATTTTTTTAAACTAAATGTGTCAAAGATTGATACAGCCTATTACCAGCATATCAGAAGCACAATTATGGAAATTGAAGGAATTGTAAAATCTATTATAAAGTTTGTGGTGGTTATCAAGTGTTAATTTAATAGCATAAAATGAACAAAACTGTATATTTACTTATTGATATAGTACTAGGGATTGAACCCAGAGTCCTGGGATGGTCACTTCTGTTGTCCTCATTCAACAATCCAAGGAACCAAGTGTTTTCCACAGTTTCTTTGTACCTATAAACAAAAGACCCGAAAAGAACGATTAGAGGTCAAAAAGTTTATTTGGAGCTCATGGTTACAGAGGTCTTAAGTCCATTCATGGCCAACTATATACCTCTGGGCCTGAGATGAAATAGAACATCATGGTAGACAAGTATTGCAGAGATTACCAATCAGGCAGCAGAGAGAGAGAACAATTCATAAAAGACAAAATATAAACCCAAATGCCCCCACTCAGTGACCTGCCTGCAGCCATACCCTTCCCACCTATAGTTACCAGTTAGTTCAGATCAGTGGATCAAGCCACTGATTAGGTTACAACTGTCATAACCTAATCATTTTATCACGGAAAATTCTTGAACTTCCTCACACATGAGCTTTTGGGGGACAACTCATATCTAAACCATAGCACTAATTGTATCAAGTTCAGTAATTTGGCTGAAAATGCACAGTTTAATATTGATTATCCATGATTTAAACTAGACAGCATTCAAAATTTATGATCTTATACTTTATGCTGTAACTGGTTTTAACATTGAGTCATATTAACAATAATGTTGATTTTTCCGTACTTTGAAAAAAGTCAGCAAGACTCCTTGTGTCAAAACTTAAATGATGAAGACTGCAGAATCAGGTTTCATTAATATAAACCTGGTTAAAGGTTGTAAGAGTAAAATTAGTACCTAGATTTATTTTATACAATGCATGGATTATTTTCTGTCATAATTAAAGAAATTATACTTTCTTTTTACAGACATTTCTGAATAAAAATAGCATACAACTAGTATTATTCACTGGGAAATATTTTTATAAAATACAAAAAAGATAATAAAAATATTAGCAGGAAGAAATTTTGTTTATTAGAGCTGTTTGGGAAATTTTTAGACTTTTGTAAAGATAAATGACATTAAACACACCCAGTTGTCACATTGCCATTCTGTGGTGAATTTTCTCACTGTGAGAGTTTTCAATGCATGAGACCAACTGTAGCAGCTTTCAGATGTAGGCGTTACTGTCCACCAGAGGAGGTTAGCATCCTTTTTGTTTGCCTGACATAAACCTTTGTGCAACAACAAATGAACCTCTATTCCTGCTGTTTTCCAAATGCAAGCTTTGTTCCTTTTTGCTATTTCTAAAGCAGATGTATCACATGAGGAGGTGGGTGAGAACTCAAAAACATTTTAGGGTAAATATTATTCACCCAGAGACAGACACTGAAACTATATTGCATCAGTAACTTAGATATTCTTCTCTTTTAAATTTGATTTCTAA
Organism: Geosciurus inauris; assembly: GCA_004024805.1. NCBI lineage: Eukaryota > Metazoa > Chordata > Mammalia > Rodentia > Sciuridae > Geosciurus > Geosciurus inauris. Next base: position 79,439 of record PVHX01006338.1, on the reverse strand, counting down.
GTAAAAAAAATGGAGCAAATTACAATCTTATGTAAAACATTATTCTAGTATAAATGCAACTATTTTTGAATTCTTCACTAGTATTTTATATTTTTCTTCACAAATATAGTGTGTAGTTTTTGTTATTTTTCTTATATTTTTTTAAATTGTAAAATATATCTTTTTTTGACGTATGTATATGGTTTTGTACATATACATCTGTATAAACACACACATATACACACACATATATTAGCACATATGATTATAAATAAATAAAAACTTGCACTAAATACACTTAAACTGAATAGTACTTGGCAAATTAATTTTACTCTACCAGTTTATTATATCCTTTTATTGTTTACTTTAGTTATGACTTGATTCTAAGACCATTATAACTTATAATAATATCCATGGTGACTTGCAAGTTTTACCTGTTTCTTCAAATTGTTAAAATTCTAGTTTTTTTTTCCATTTTTAGAACGTAGCTAACATTTCTAGGAGGAAGATAAATAGTGAACAAAATGTCCTGCTTCTATTATTTTGGTACTGACTTTAGTAGATGAGTTTCAGGTGTTTAATTGCTTCTGCATTTTATGTTTTATGTCAGCTTTGGGGCTAAGATGAGTGTCACTGCATTAAGGATGTTCTTGATTTTTTAAAAAATGTCTTTATCTAGCATACTTGAATTCTTTCAAGTGTTTTTCCATTGTTTGTGAAGGTGATTATACTGTTTATCTAATTAGGTTTATTACTATGATTAGTAATTGTTATGCACTTTCCACTCTCAAACCTGTTTTACATTTCTTAGACAACCTGACTTAACCATATTCTAATAATCTGCTGTTTGCTAATACCTTAAGGATTTTGCATTGATATAAATTTTTGAAGTGGGTATGCAGTTGCTTCCCTTAGGAGACAATTTTTTTTTTTTTTTTTTGGATTTCAGTAAAAGTGTTATACTTGACCTACAATTAATGTTAAAGGTTTTCTCTCTTTTGGAAATGTTAATACAGTGAAGAATTCTCTGATCTTTAAATGCTTATTTAAATTTTCAGGGGCACCATATAGACCTAGCATAAGTCAGTTCTTTGAAAAATTTGCTGTGTTCTTATTGTAAGTAAGATGCTCTAAAGTTGTTTTATATATTTTTCTAGAAAATTCTTTATTTTATCCAATTTTAAAGTGTACCCATATGGTTAAATAAACTAGTAACATGATTTTTTTTTATTAACAATAGTTTGGTTACTATTTTTATCTTTTACAAAAATGTATTAATTTATATTGTCATCTAACAACTGACTTAATTTATTTCAAATAATTAGCTTCTTACTTTTATTAATGCTATTCACTTACTTTAAAATTATTTATAATACCAAAATATGTGTTGATTTTTATTATAATTCTATTTAAACACATGTAATCATTGAGATGGCATTTATTTTGTCTTTGATCTATAATAATTTTATATTATGTTATTTCTATAATGTATGAACACATGTAGGAATATATCATATTTACATATCTGTAAATAAATATATACATATATACATATTTTAGAATAAATGGCAAGCTCAATAAATTTTGTGGTGTTCATATTCTGCACATTTCTGAAGAAAGAACCTACCCTTGAAAGATTTATGGAAGATAGTCTGTAACCTCCTGAAATATTCTGTGTGATAAAAATGTCTTTGAAGAATATCACCAGATACTTTGGATCTTGGACCAAGCCAAACAGGTTATGACAATAATGTGAGTTATGGTGACATATTTTTCCTCTGGGCTTCTGGGCCACGCTGTGTCATGTTGATTTCTGGTCTGGGACAGAAAACTATTGAATAGTTAAGGTCAGTTATGTGGGCTCTCCATGTTTCTGGGTTGATCTCTAAAAATATCAGCAGATACCAAAACTCAGATCATCTTTCATAGTTGACAATATAATGCCCTTCCTATCTTATCTCTGGTATTATTGTCCATAGTTTCACTTTCCTGCCATCAACCATAGTCCAAAAATGTTAATGTAAAATTCCAGATTTAAATTACTTATAAATTCTGAATCATACATTATTCTGAGTACTGTAAAGAAACCTTACTACATAGTACTCTGTTCCACATGTGACAAAATTATTCCTCTGTCACAGTACCTTCACTGAATTCACTAACTATTAGTTTTATGAGCAGCTATCTAGGTTTTCAGATTGATCACAATTGAATCAAAATGCTAATATGTAGGATTCAGGACCATCTTTGGTTGTAGGCATCCACTAGGGCTCCTGGAACATCTCTTTCATGGATATACGGGGATTACTGTATTACCTCATTGCTGAGAGAATTAAATGCTGTATGCATATATCCAGAGAGATGAAACAACTAGAAGCTATTTTTCTTCTATTTTGTCTTCTTTATTTTGCTGTTATCTATTTTTCTCATTCTTCCCCTTCCATTATCTCTTTTCCATCACTTGATTTTAATTAAAAAAAATTATCATTCTTGGTGTTTTCCTTGCCTTTTACTATGCTTATAACATTCTATTTCTTTTCATATTCAAATGATTACTTATGATTTCCATATATTACAAAAAGGATAATGCTTGTTTTCTGATCTCTTTTCTATTTTCCTTTTGATAAATATTTTTCCATCATTTTAAGATTGTCTGAGAAATAACACACATATTCATGCATTCACTCATATCCATAGACACACACACACACACACACACACACACACACTACACATTCTATTCTGTCAAATTTAGACCACAATTTTTTTTTACCTTAGCTGTGAAGTTAAATGTATCAATATTTACAGCTTGTATTTTAATGAAACTTCACACCTTACCTTTATGGGGAAATGATTACTCTTTCAAGTGCCTTATTTGAGAAGAGTGATAGGAAAAATATGGCCAATATTTTCAATTCTCATGAATTCATGTTTGGATACTAGCTTGTTCTTATGAAGAACTTTCTTCTACTTTGTTCTACTAAATATTGTGAAGGCATTGTTAAATGTTCTTTTCCTTTTGTTGTTCTTTGCACAAAGTTTGATAAAATGGTTTTTTTTTCCACTTAAAATAATTAATCACTTTGCTCAACTCTCCGGGTTTGCTTTATTTATTTTAGCACCCACAAACTTATTTTAAATAAATTATTTTGTTTGTATATTTGTGTGGTAATGGAGATTCAGCACAGAGATGCTCTACCACTGAACTATATTACTATCTCCTTTTATTTTGAGACAGAGTTTCACCAAGTTGCTGAGGGTGGCCTCAGCAGCAGGACATGATGATACTTTTGGCTAATCTCAGCTACTCATGGGTAGGTCTACTCATACACTTTTGTATGATTGGTTTACATAAAATAGAAATCTATATAATAAAATAAAATTTTGAAAAATAATTTAAAAACACGTTTCTGAAATCATTAGGAAAGTTTGATTATTGTAAATTTACAATACTTGGCTTAGAATTGGTAGAAAACAAAACATACCCTGAAAGTCTGGCATGTTGTACTTTAACTTTTTGCCTTTCCATTTCTTTTTCACCCTCCTTTCATTGCTTTGTTGTCCAAATAACTTTATGTGAATGTGAATACTATATATAGCCATAGCACTATGTTGATGCCTTATCTTTACCTGTTTAATATACTATAATAAATCATTTATTTAAATAAAGATATTTGCCTTTTATGTATCACTTTTTTATTCAAGCATAATAATCAGTATATTTTCAACTGTAAAGTAAAACAGGAGTCTATTGCAATACAGCTGACGGAGCTTAAAATAAAACATTGCAGAAAAAAGAGTGACACTTTAAATAGTAGGAAATGAATGCACAGATTAATTCCACAGCCTGATGAACTTGATTAGGATGCAATTCCCTTTCAGCAGGGTTTCAAAAGAAGAGAGTTTTTATAGGTGGAGAAGGTATGAGCCAATGTTTAATGTCCATTTAATTTTAAAAATTTCATTGTAATTTAAATAGTTAATGAAGGTGATGGTGTTTTTGTTGTTACCAAGTCAAGTCATTTAAAAATGCGGTTTGAGCCACAAATGTAGGTACTGACTAGAAAATTGTTGACTGGTAAAGCCAGAACTGTTTGATAAACTGGCAACTAATATTTTTCTATGAATTATCTCATGCCCAAATAAAATAAGCCATGTTTAAGATAAATAAAAAATTACATATTTCAGATAATCTTTTCCAAATCATGTGTAAGATTTTCAAACCATGATTATTTTGTACTTATAAGCAGATTAAAAAAAAATGGAATGGGCTGGAAGGCATTGTATTTTATAAGCTATGCATCAGATTCCTTCTCCACTTACTGTATATGCCTATGAGCATATATGTTTGTGTACATGTGATTTGCAATGACTTTCAATAAATGGGATAAGATTAATGAAAAATCACATTGAAATTTTAATATATAAAATATTGCCAAAGCAAAAATCAGATAAAATAATTAGAAGAAAAATATGTCATTATCATAAATACAAAAAATAATAATTAATAATCCAAGTATTCAACAATATAGAAAACAGAAACTCTAAGAAAGAATATGATATGAAGCAGTTAATTAAGCTAAAATAAAATTTTAAATGCAGAAATTCAAGAAATAGTGCAATACACATAAACAAATTCATCAACCTAACAGTGAGTGTTTTAGGAATTCACAAGCCTTCCCAGATATTATTTCTTCTGATCACTTAAAATGAAAATAGTTAAAAATTTTTAAAAATTGATACAAGGATTGCACAAAGACATATTATTTGATTTCATTTTGATAATTACATTTCAGAACTGAAAATCAACATTGCCATATTCAATTTCTAGTGACAAAGCCAGAAAGCAGGTTTTTGAGAAGTTAAGTAACATTAAAGAATTCTCCTGAGGTTTTTATAATCACAAGTAACACTGGAATATACTATGTTTAGTTTTAAATATATTCCTTATACAATTATCAAACAATGAAATAATCATCACAAGCATAACAATCTGCACATCACCTGTAATTCATAGTGTAACAATTTTATTTGTAAAACTATTATTTGGAACAACTTCTAGAAGTTATGTATGTAAAACATATAAAATTACTATATTCTTACACAGACACTTTTGGGTATAATTTTACTGCAAATTTTTCAATTGTACTATAAAAGCTTCCAGGAGGAAACTTACCTATGAAAATATCTTTGAAGGGAAAATGTTTTTAGAAAAGAGACCTTTTAGTGCTTCTAAATTTTAACATGTACATAAAATGTTTACAATTATAAAAACAATTATGCATGTTATTTCATATCTCAGAATATATTCTGAGGATAATTCTAAATGTTTATTTAAAATAAGACTCAAAAATACTCAGAAAAGTTAAGTATTAAATTCTTGAATAATCAAATATTATTTTGTATGAAAATGAAAAAAAGTCATCATACTGCATTAACAAAAAATTCAAGTTTTATTTTAGCTCTTATACCTAATGTATTAGAATGAATATAAAAAATGAAAAGCAAATAAGTTTGAGCTGAAAAAAATGTAAGAAAATGTTAGCATTCCCTTCTTACTAGTTAGTTAAAAAAAAAGTAAAGGAAAAGGGGGGACATATTTAAATGCCCAGAAAGGGTTTGCTTTAGTTTTTCTTTTTTCCAACTGAAATAGATGTTGTGCTCTAGTTTTTACTTCAGTAATATCATTATTATCAATCATAAAATAAATAATTTGTGTTTTTTCTTCTTCTTTTTTTTTTTTTTTGATGGGAGGGTATATTTTACTGGGAACTGAATCCAGTACCATTGAGCTTTTCCCACAGAATTTCATCCCAGGCCTTTCTATTTTCTATTTTGAGACAGGGTCACAATAAGTTGCCTCAAACTTGTGATAATCTTGTGTCCAAATTCTGAGTCTCTGAGATTATAGGCAGGAGCCACTGGGTCTAGCTATTTGTATCTTTTTCAAAAAAATAATTTTAATAGTAAAAAATTTCCAAAGTGGATTTCTATTATAGTTATATTTTTAAAAAGGAAATTAATTAACTTGGTTTTAAAATATAACATTAGAAAAATCTTGGATCCTCATCCTGAGAAATATATACTAATTTTAACTCAGTTACATTTATGTAATAGAACCTGTGGTTACTTAGAAACAACGTGTTGAAATTTTCTGAAAATGTTGGGGTGCTCACTGTTCCTTACTTTGAAGAAGTTAATAAATATGGTATTTCATCCATATACTTGAGTTCATTTCTCTAGAAAAGGTTTTAGTTCAAATCCATTGTGGATTAAGCCATAAGTGAAATGTGCAGTGACCAATATATATTTTATTTAAATTCATTGCAACTACTTAAATACACAAAGCCCCCTCCCTCCCTGTTGTTAATTCTCTCTGGAACAGGGTGGTCTGACAGGAGGTGAGTGTGACGGTGCCACCCAACCCAGGAATCAGGCACCGGGAGGCAGTGTTCGTGACACAACTCAAAGATTTATTGTAATGAAGGAGCTTATATACATAAAAGTGTTCAACCAGAGGATTACCTAATTGATTTATAGCCAATCAACTAGAAAGTCATCTTAGTTGGCCAGAAGCCAGGGCTGGCTGACAAGAAGCCACGGCCGGTATCTGAGGGGGGCTGGTAACAATCTGGGGGTATGGGAAACGGCAAGAAGCTGGGCCCACCTGCAAGAGCCAAGGTCAGAAGAAGAGAAGTCCAGCTGGACATATCAGTTGGCAAAGAGCAGGGGATAGGGGGAGAGAAATCTCCGGGGCTAGGGGGAGAGGAGTCTCCGGGCACATCAGTTGGCAAGGGGCTGGGGCCAAGTCTTGGTGTTCCAAGACCAGAGAGAGCAGGGTGTTCCCGCCTGCTCAGCCTTACAGCTCTTCCTTGCACCACACCTGTGTGGCCCAGTCTCCTGCACCTCCCTTTTTTTAATTACTGGAATGTTAACTTTTTATAACTAAAAGAAAAGTAAAAGTATCATTAATGTTGCTGTCATTGTTAATTACCAATTATGTTTTCCTTTTTACTATTCTGTAATGTTGTTATGTAATCTTTAATTGTATTATTGGTGTTATGATAACAATAATCATAACAATAATTGTGCCCACTAAGTAAATGAACAAACTCAGAACTGAATATTGGTATATATTATGAAAGATTTGATTTTTGACATTTTATTAAATGCATGCATTTTCTTATATAGTTATATAGCAGTTCAATATGAATGTGATATAAATTTTATCAAAATCACATTTATTTACATTCCATTTAACTACTGGAGTTTTATTACAAGTAAGTGTAATTTCTGTGAATTTATATTTTTCCCCTCCATTATAATACTATACAAAAGTAATTCTCAATTTTCCTATTTTGACATCTCTATAGTAAGAATAATATTGTGATCTAAGACAAATTCCTAGGTTCAAGGTTCAATTTGAATAGATAGATTTTGAGGTTCAGCTGGTGAACACCAGAAAGCAAACACACTTTCTTTTCTTTTCTTTTTTTTTTTTTTTGGTACTGGGGATTGAACTCAGGGGCACTCGACCACTGAGCCACATCCCCAGCCCTATTTTGTGTTTTATGTAGAGACAGGGTCTCACTGAGTCGCTTAGTGCCTCGCCGTTGCTGAGGCTGGCTTTGAACTCGCGATTCTCCTGTCTCAGCCTCCCTAAGTGCTGGGATTACAGGCTTGCGCCACTGCGCCCGGCTGCAAACACACTTTCTACTGTTTATTGTAAACTTATAGTTTTCTCTTTAGGTCAGTTTGCAAATGGATGGATAACCTTGGGGATATATTTCAAACATCACAGTAATAGTAGAGGAATTAAATCTATGATTATCTCTGTGAAAAAAATCCATTAAGGTATGACAGAAACTTTTCTCTCATAAATGGTCAGTATTTTTTTGGTTTATTACTTCACATGTGCTACTTTTCCTTGAATGGGCAATGATTTGCGGTACATAAGATGAGTGAAAATTTCTTTCCTTAGAGTATCCAATTATGTATTATATTCTGCAGGTTTTACTTTCAGATTAAAATGAATGTGCATATACCTAATAATTATAGCCATATGCTTCTGATCTCCTTTTCTTAATTCATTGAAACTTGGATATTCACCAAACAGCCAAAGTATTCTCAATTATCTGTAAACAGCCATTTAATAACATTGCTTACAGACTTATCAAATAACACAAGTTGATTTGATAATAATTTTTATTACTGTGAAAAACTGTGTTTATAGTGAGTAAATGATATTTTACTTGAGTTAATACACTTACATAGAAGTGAGAATTTGTTGGGTCTTAAAATTAAATTTTTTTTTGGTACTGGAGATTGAACTCAGGGGTACTCGAGCATTGAACCACATCCCCAGCCCTATTTTGTGTTTTGTTTAGAGACAAGATCTCATTGAGTTGCCTCGCCCTTGCTGAGGCTGGCTTTGAACTTGAGATTCTCCTGTCTCAGTCTCCCAAAGTGCTAGGATTACAGGCCTGAGCCACCGCATCCGGCCAAAATGATTTTTTTTATCTTTAATATTTTTTTGGAAAATTTATTTTATCTTTTGAAAGACTCTTTAGCTTCCCTTAACATTGTGAGATAGTAATAATATTTATAACCATTTACTTTTTCAAACCTCGAATGCTGTGGTGACTACAAACATACTGTGAACAAATTATAAACTATTAAGCAACTACATTGCCCACTTATTCCCTTTTCACAGACTAATCTTTGAATATTCAAACTCAAATAGATTTAATACTTTACAGTTAAATTATTAAATGACATAGAATTAAGTAGATGTGTTTGTTCATACTTTGGATTTAATCATAATAAGCGTCTGTTAATATTCAATCAACAGCATGATTTGGAAGAGCAGAAGCAATCATATCAGAATCATTTTTCTAAAACTACTAATTGTGTATTATGATAAAGGGATATTCTGAATTTGAGGGAATGTTGAGCTCTTTCAAAAGTTGACAGGTAAAGTTGTTAGTGCATGAAAGTGCTGTAAACTAACAAATAATGCTTTTGAAATCCAGCGTCTATAGGGAAATACATCAACATTCTGTAATCTTCTCTGTTTGTGTGTACTAAAGCTAATGGTGGGTGAAATTTGTTTCTTTAGATAATTTTCAGTTAACTGATTAACTTCATCAATTTTATCGGGTGATTCTAAATTTTACTTCTTGTTCTCCTCTGTTTATAGCCTTCCATTTGTCAGGACAATGTCTCAGTCAGATACCACTCCATATTGAAGAGAATCAGCAAATGGAATTGAAGTCATGAGCTCTTTAACATGAAGCAAAGTTGCTCATTGTATTCATCTTTAAGAGGTTTAGATGGAAATAAGCTTCTCCTCATCTGAAGCTGCAATAATTTAAAGTTTACTATCACAGATTAAATTTAGAAAAAAAGTGACAATTAACCAAAATTCAGGCAAATCACCATTTATAGTGATTGTTAGAAGAAGAAAAAAATGTAAAACCTCTTTTAGCAACTTCTCTGCTCTATACTTCTTAGAGCAATTTTAAAATTAATAATTTTAATTGTTACAGTATCTCTTCCCAGAATATGGATACACATTCCTAAAGAAGGGAGAGAGAGAAGCCAGCACCAAGCTCTGTGGCTGGGAATGTGTTTTAAATTATAAAGAATTTGTCAGATAGAAGATATAAAACACTGAATGGGAAAGTACTAACAATGAATACAGATATGAAGGCAATTTAATTACTTAATAATGCTCATTTAAATTGCTCAGTTTCTTCTAAAAATGAAAATACATCAGTCTTTACTGTATTTCACCGCATCCATCACTATTCCCATGAAAAGGATTATAATACCTGTCATTGCAGATTGTGTGTTGACTGAATGAATATATGAGGAAGAAATGATGAATGGAAAGAAAAAAATAATGAAGCTAAAGTTTATTTACTCCTTCCTACTTAATGTGCCACACATTGTTCTTTATATTTGAAATGTATTTTTTCACACTGTTGTATTCTCATAAAGTTTGAAGGAAATATGTACCTGAGAATTTGTATAACTCCCTCAGGATTTGGACATAGTAAGCAACAGAACCAATATTCACATCACTAACAATGATTTAATGATACATTACTACATTAAAGGACTCTGGAATTTCATGTTCAAATTACAAAGATGTCAATCTTTATCTCTGACAAACAAATATGAAAAAATTTTATCAAAACATTTTAAAAATAAACTGTTCCATGTATGTACTCACAAAACAGAATATGATACTTTTTCTTCATACTTGAAGAGAATGACAATTTATCATTTGCTCTCATGTTCTATAAATATTGTCATATTTTAGCTACTAGATGACAGGAAATATTTACTCTAAAAGAAAAATGATTACTTTAGTTTTGACTGAAATCCAAAATAACATAATTGAGTCCATTTAATAATAGTTGTCTCTAGTAGGATTTTAAAAATCCTCCAGTATATTAATATTGAAATCATTAAAATGTAGGTAAAGTAGGTTGGTTCTCTAGGGATTAAAATTTTTCCCTATTTAAAAAAAATCCATAAAAATATGTCCAGTGAGTTTTATGTCATTTTGAAATATAAACTAATACATAATAAAAATTGCCCTGGGAACATTTTGCCATTATCTTGGACTTTCATTTCATACAATGCACATGAATGGGATGTGAAATGAGCATTCTATAATGAAGGAACAGATTTCTAGATAATGATCATTCATTTTTGTTTTAGAACTACTAAAGCATGAATGGCTTATGTATCTTATTTGCTTCAAAAAATTTATAATTGTGAATAAAATTTACAAAATATACAGAAATATGAAGTTTAGATTGTTTTTCATCATAAAAACAGATGGCATTTAGAACTTATGAAATATATTGTTAACATCAAATTACTTCTAAAACCATTTGTCCTTTATTGTACTCTAATCAAGGTAAAAAAAGCCTTTAAAAGTAAAGCATTTTAATAATAGGCATTTTGAAATAAACACATTAAATTCATGCTAGCATTAATTTAATTTAATTTGTGAACTTATTAGCAGGATACTATATCTTTCCACACAAAATATTTGACTTGTAGGATTTGCAATTTCATGGTGTCAATAATTCCATTGTGGTGGACTTCAAACTACTAAAATTATATCACTGACAGATAACTTGTAAAGAAACGCACAGATCAGCTCTCAAAGCCCTGTTGGGCCATCTGAAGCATTCATGGTGAGCATTCATGGTGCTCATGCAATGGTACCACACACGAGGGGTCTAAGGTTTGATGGTTTCTATACCCTTAAGGAGGCATGAACATTTTTCCATTTTTGTGAATAAAACTTTGTGGGTAAATGTGGCTTACAATGTGTATTAATTAATGATGAATTAATCATCATGATTGGAGATTAAGTTTATCTTATTGCATACACACCCAAATATTTTGATGTGGACCACACTATAAGACATCAATGCCTTCATGTAATGTGTGTGTATATATGTATATGTATATGTGTATATATATATATGCACAAACATATACACACATATATAATTATGTACATTAGAATTGTATACATAATTTATCTTTGAAATTCACAGTGTTTAAGCAATCCAAGAAGGTTTGAATTTTTATTTATTTCTTTATTTTGAAATTCAAAAGACTTTAGTTGTGAAGCTAGCCCGTTTCTGGCAGGTAGATATTTATATTGATAGCACTATAAAGAAAGATCAAAATTATCCAGAATGACCAGCAAAGAATGACCAGTATTAACAAATCCGGAAGGCAGAGTGAAATTTCAGCATGTTGAAAATCATTTTCTTTTATTAATTCTCAAAAAATAGTAACAATTATAAACTCATCTTGAATATAAGAAGCATTCCCGTCATTTCCCATTACCAAAACAATCTAAACATTTGGTGTTTTTTCATAAACATAAAAAGTAAAAATGTAGGTTTGACATAAACTAAATTATATTTAATTGTTAAATATTTAAATAAATTAGGTCAATATAATTAAACTAAAAATAAAACTGGAAACTTTTATTGATAACTTCATTTGTTATTCATTTGTATATAATTCCTTTCTTGAGTAATAATAAATTAGTGAAGTGATTAGTGTGGGTCTACACAGGATCCATATTTGAAGCAGCCTGGTTACTGAGACAAACAGTGCTTAGTGTTACCAGTTGTCAGCATTCAGAGTTTTGAAAATTCTTCATTAGGAAACTTTCTTTTTAAAATCATTTTATTAGTGTATTAAGCTACACATAATAGTGATGTTCATTTTGTCATATTCATAAATGCTTATAACATAATTTGTTTTATTTTCCCCAGTATTATCTGTTTTCCTCCCATCCTCCCTTCACTTGATCCTCTTCCTCTACTCTACAGGTTTTCCTATTTATTGTTCATTATAGTTTTATACTGAGGTGGAATTGATTGTGATATATTGATTCATGTACATAGCATAATTTGATCACTTTTATTTTGATGTTGTTGATGAAGTATTTGTAAAGTAGTTTTTATTATGTAAAGATAAGGTCCTTCTACAATTTCTTCAGGGCTTTTATTATGAGTGATGTTGAATTTTGTCATAGATTTTTTGCAGCCATTTATATTCTAAAACAGTGAAAAAGACTGTCATTAGTTCTTAGAATTCAAGCATACAATTCAAAAGTTTCATTTTAAATATTTTCCTCTTGTTTATCAGAAATGCATTTGTTTGAAAGGAACTGTTTTACTTTCATATAATGAATTTAAGAAACATCAAAAGATTGAACATTTTCTTGTTGGAAAAACAAGAATGTTAATGTTCAGTTAATGTTTTCTAAGGAAAATTATTTTTATCCCTTAAGTGAGAATGATTATTTGTGAACTTTATAATATCATTACAAACTAAAATTAAATAATGAAATAAAACTTTAATGTTGATATTTCCAAATGGTATAGTATATAATTTTGTAATTTAAAAAATGTCAGAGAATTAATTTAAGTTCATAGCATACATTCTCCTCTTAAAAATTTCACGAACTTTTTCTAAAATACAAATTATTTGTTAGCTAGGTAATAGAAATATAAAATATGATGTGAATTTTGAGTGTTTACCTGAGTTTGTTTATGAAAGGGAGAGAAAAAAGAAAACAAATCTGTGGAGGGGTTGTTGGTGTATCTCAATATGAGTGAGCAGGTTCATGGGAGTGTCGGTTGCTCTTCATTCTGCTGTTCTGCACCAATTATATCTATAACTAAACATGGAAATACTTCATCTAAGAGAGCTACAAGTTATGTAAATGTGGATATGATCTTATTAATGAATTTGTTTAAAGTTTTAATAAAACTTTAGTTGAGTAAGGATATGTGTGTTCATGTAATACCTATAGCCATGTTACTGAATCAGAAAAAACACACTTGCAAAACCGATAAAGCAAGATGTAGTTCCCAGATTGTATAATAATTTTCACAGTATAGTATTTATATATCATCTCCATCATGTGGAATCCCTCTTCTTTTTTTCTGGAAGAAACTTTTTTTAAAAAAATTTTTCCTTTGGTCTCATTTCAATTTTATACAGACTTTTTTGATATCAGCAGGCATTAATGTGTATCACTAATGCTTTAACCATGTTCTTTAATCTTGTGTGCTCACCTGTGCTTTAATCATGTTCTTTATATTGTCATACCAACACTTTCTCATTATTTATTGATATTATTTAATAGCATAATCCATGTGTATAAAATATATACACACTAAAAATTACTTCCTTTGTATCAAGACTTCCCCTTATCATCTTTATGTGTCCCCATCCTGCCATTAAGTATGCTACCAGATAATTATGAGGCACACAAAAAACTTGTATGAATGATGAATCTTTCCCATAGATGGAAATATTAGTAGACATCCATTTTTCACCAAGAATTCAAAATAGATAAAACTCTGGGTGTTAGCAATTTCAAAATTAAAAGTTACAAGTTATCATAAACTATAACCTGTATCAAAAATCTGAAGAGTCAACATTCAGTCAGAAGCCATTAGATGGTATATATAAACTGGAATAAAGTCAAAGAAGTAAGACAGACAATATGTCTTTTGGGATTGTTTCACTTGATGCAGAAAACAGGTAGTCAAAGAAAAGACAGTTAATTGATTTTTGCTAAAGTATTTGAGTTCTACATATGACTTAATATATTTGCCCTAAATACTGTATAAATATTATCTTGTGTAGCTTCATTTCACTCAATTATTTTCTTTTCTTTTTATTTTTTCTTTTTTTGCATGTGGTACCATTGCCTCACATATGTTAGGGACACACTTTAGCAATGAGGTACAACCTCAGTGCTTTTTTATTTTGAAACAGGGTCAGCTAAGTTGCACAGACTGGCCTTCAACCTGCATTCATTTGCTTCAGCTGAATGAATAGTTGGAATTACAGATGTGCACTACCATACCCATATTTTTTTTAAAAAAGAAATATTAAGGTCTATTTCCTAAGTTATATCTGTATGAAATAAGTAACTTATTTGTATATATCAAATTTTCAGTTATGCTGTGTGTGAACCTCAATTTTGTATGCTTTCAACTATTTTCTATTGTATGCTTATTACACACACCATATTGTGTGAATCAATTTAGAATATGTAGAAGTAGCATATAATAGCATATATTTTGTGTTCATAAGATGTTTAAGACTGGGGCTGGGGATATAGCTCAGTTGGTAGAGTGCTTGTCTCTCATCCACAAGGCCCTGGGTTCGATTACCAGACTTAGGATGAATAAATAGGGAAAAAAGAGTATTCAGAAGTAACCTTAAGTTTATAATATGTTAAATAAATGCAAAGTATTTATTGTAATGGTTTTTCTTCTATGAAGAATGCTAGGCTTTTGAAAATGCATTTTAATATGTATAAATTTCCTGGTAGAAAGTTTTAAGTTTACATATTTGCAATTATCAAAATAAGAGACTATATTCATTACTTTAAGCAGTATTGCATTTTTACTTCAATATTCATAAAATATTTTATTGGAAGTTATTTTGGAAGTAAATAAAAATTTGGAGAATAAAACAACACATAATTATGTAAATACATATGAATATCTTTCAATGCATCAGATATACGCCAAACATAAGGAAAAAACATATTGAAGGATCTTTGCATTATTACATTAGTGTATCACTTTTAAGAAACAAATTGTAAGAATAGAAAATAAATTGTTAAATAACTATGTAAAGGACTGAACAAATGATATTTAGTGAATAACCTCCATTATTTGTTTGAATACAGAGGCATATCTAATCTCATATTAGTTTGTTTTGGAATTATTTTGTAGCAACTTTCCAGGATATGCATGCACAAGACATTAGTGATACACTTAAGTATAGAAATATACTGCAATTGTGTAGTATTATAGTAAAATCATCTTCAGAATGGAAGTCAGAGTACCACTTCTCCAGGGCAAACATAAAGGAATTTTTTTTCTGTTTTTGTTTTGTTGTTTTGTGTTGTTTTTCTTTAGTCTCAAGATTAAAACCAGAAGTTCTTAACCATTAAGCCACATCCCCAGCATTTTTTATTTTTTTATTTAGAGACAAGTTCACAACAAGTAGCTTAGGACCTCACTAAATTGCTAAGGCCAGTCTCAAACTTGTAATTTTCTTGAGTCAGCCTCCTGAGTTACTGGGATTACCAGTGTGCACCACCATACCTCGTTATATTTGTTATTTCATATGGTATTGGCTGTGGCAAGCAAAAGCAATTTAAGAGAGTTGGTGTTGTAAATGCACTAGCAGACTGGATACTATGTGTTATTCAAAACTATACTCTTTTCAAATGCCTAAAATGATAGTACTTTGTAATGGAATGTATGAAAAAATTTATGGATATATATTGGCAAAAATCCAAGCATGTGGTGAATTTGACATGTCTGAATAAAATTTTAACATTCATTCAAAATACTGGAAAAATGTATGTTGTTGTTTCCATGTATCCAATTTAAAAATATGCTGATAGAAGGGTCAATTTCCAAAATAATATTAACATTTTAATCAACTATAGAAATAACAGGAATCTTATTTGTACTACAAACCAAACAGAAGTTTTAATTTGCCATGCAAAATGCAAGAAAGAACTGAGGATATGATTCTGAGTGAAGCCCATAAGCTTCATTTGAGTCTCAGCCATTGAGTCGTAAATCCCCTATACACTGGACTGCAGACAAAGAGCTGCTTTCATGCAGTATGGAGAGGAAACAATTTCTCTATATAACCAGAATACAGACTGTCATAATTTGACCCAAACATGAGAATTATAAAATCATCATGGTGTTGCTTCTTAGGAACACTAATATAAACTTTAGTTCTAAAGTTCTTTTTAGTTCTGCTATAGTCAAAAATATAAACTGAGTCAACTGGTGGGTTGAGTTTATATAAAACTATCCATCTATAAAACTTATGAATGGTAAAGAAAGTGTGCTACATGTACAATTGGATTACTATTCAGCCACAAAAAGGTTAAACCCTGTTATCTGCAACAGCATGAGTTCAACTAGAGATCAGTTTGTTAAGTTACATAAAACAGGCACAGAAAGACATGTACTACACAGTCTCACTCAGGTGTGGAATATAAAAATATGATCTCATAAAGTTGAGAGTAAAATGGTTGCTACCAGAGATTGGGGAGAGTAGTGGGAGAGTAAGAATGGGGAGAGGCTTATCAAGGGGTAATAATATTGTTAGATAAGAACAAGAGGTTCTGGTGTGCTATTGCACTGTAGGGTGATTATAGAAGACAATTTACTGAACATGCAAAAATGCTAGAGGAAAATATTTTGAAGGATTTCACCATAAGAAGTCATAAATATTTGAAGAGTCAGATGTGTTAAACTTGGTATACACAATACAAAATAGGCATATATTGAAACATTTCATAGTACCCTATTAATGCATACAATAGTATATATTTATGTCAGTTAAAACTTAAAAATAAATAAGATTTTAGTGGTTTGAAACATTTTATAAAAGATTAAAATATCATTATAATCAGTTTTCAAAATTTTCTTCTATAAATGGTAGAAAAACTCAGACTTGAAGTTAAGAACAAACTGGTGTGATTACCACAAAGAGAAAGTTATGCATACAAGTAAGATAATAGGTCCCATGATGAAGATTTCTTTTGAAAGTATTATAAATATACATGGTTTGATCAAAAGTCATCTATGCTCTCTGCAAAATTAAATAAGTTTACATGAATATAAATTACTGATTGAAAGCTACATGTTATTTCTTTTGGAAAAAAGTAGTTATTAATGTTTTTTATTGTGAATATTGTTTTTCTTTTACTTCTTTTTATCTTTCCCAAATTACTTCTTAAGATCAATGCATGTTTTGTTGACATAGAGGGAAGAGAGATTTATGTTCATGTCACCAAAATTTGGGGGGTGGAAAAGAAGCTGCCTCAAAATGAGTCAAGAGAGTGGAGCAGAGGAAAGCAGCAACTTCCAGCTTCTCTGTGGCTGGGAATTTAAGGAGCTGGAGAAAGGTACTCATCAAGATGCTGACAACTGAGTATGAAATTTCTCATTTGTTCAATTGATGTTCTACATTGTTATCTACTAAGCCCAACTAAGGGACAACACACACTGATTTACACACAAGCAGACCCCACTCAAACTTTGGAAAATAGGATAAGGATAACACAAAGAATAGGGGAGATAAAACCCCAGGATACAACTAGGCCCCAAGTAGACAAAAATAAGGGAAACTGAAGCTGTGCTCCTGGACATCCCTCCTAGAGTAAGGACAGGGAGAAACAGCAAAATCCCCATGGACATCAAACCTATAAGAGGCCTCAATAGAGGTTATTCTCGTACCCTTCCTAAGCATGTAGTGTTGACAAGACTAGAGGAGTAACTGCAGAAGTGTCCTCCACAGACTTTGTGTATATGACCTAAAAAGGAGATCCATCAGAAAGACTTCACTGTTTTGAATCCCACAGAAAAAGTGGGATTATCAGTTTCCAAAACACTATGCACAGTGTCAAAGTGCAAGAATTCCCTCTAAAGATGTGACAGGGAAACCGTACTATGAAATCTACTTGAAAACATATTCGATACTTCACAATAGTCTGATATCCCAGGAACATCTTTCAGAGAAGGTTGTGCCATAAAACGACCCTTACATAAAAGTGAAAGTGAAATCCAACCAAACAGTTGTGCAAATCTCAACACAGAAATACAAGAAGCATTAAAAGAAAAGAAAACAATACACCTTCTAATTTTAACAAATCACTAACACTGATCCTAAAGATATATAAGTGGATGAAATATTTCATAATTCAAATGTTTTTTTAAAAGGTCAACCAATTCCAAGAAAACACATTTTTTTAAAAAAAATATAATGAATTATGGCAGGCAATACAGGGTTTGAATGAGAAAATCAATGAAGAGAAACATTTAAAAAAAAAATAGAAAAATTAGCCGGGCATCGTGGCTCAAGCTTGTAATCCCAGCACTTAGGGAGGCTAAGACAGGAGAATCACCAATTCAAAGCCAGCATCAGCAACAGCCAGGTGCTAAGCAACTCAGTGAGACCCTGTCTCTACATGAAACACAAAATAGGGCTGGGGATGTGGGTCAGTGGTTGAGTGTCCCTGAGTTCAATCTCCAGTACAAAAAGAAAAAAAAATTGAAAATAAAAGTTCATAAAGTCAAATAAAACAGTAACCAATAGACTAAAGCAAGCAGAAGACAGAATTTTAACATCTGAAGACAAAATGAATGAATTAGAATATTTCAACAGTAGTTAAGAAAAGAATAAGTAGCTATTAGTAGAATATACAAAATTTCTGGAACATGAAAGACCTAACTTAAAACTCATAAGTCTTGGAGAAATTTTTGCCTCCAAAAAACAATAAATAAATAAAAATGATGCAACTTTCCAGCAAAGATATACAAATACTGAAAATGAAATGGAATATATTCCATGCAAACAGAATACAGAAACAAGAAGGAAGTGTTACATCATATCTGATACATTAGATTTCAAACCAAATTAGTCAGGAAAGACAAAGAATGCTACTATATATTAGTAAAGGAAACAAATAACAAAAAGATATGGCTATTGTAAACAAATGTAATAACATGCATCTAAAACTGGTGCACACAATTTCATAAAAGAAACATTCGACTTAAAGGGACATATACACCTCAATACAGAGAGTGTGATTTCAATACTCCACTCTAGCAAATAAGCCATTCAGACGAAATATCAACCCAGAAAACTTTAGAGTTAAATTACACTAAAGACCAAAAGAACCTAAATGACACCCACTAAATATTCTATTTAATAGCATAATACACATTCTTTCCAGCATCTCATGAATTTCCTCCAAAATAGATCATATCTTAGGTCCTAAGACAAGTCTTAGCAAAAACAAAAATAACAAATAATTTCTCACATCTTATCAGTTCATAATATAATAAAACTAGAAATCAACAGCAAAATAAACTATAAATAACATAAACAAATGGAGATTGAGCAATACACTTTTGAATAATAAATGGGTTATTGAACAAAGCAGGGGAGACTTATAAAAGTTTCTAGAAGAAAATACAAATGAAAATAAAATTGACCAAAATCTGTACCTTTGCTGTATGATATGGTGAAAGCTGTTCTAAAAGAGAAATTTATAGATATGAGTGAATACATTTAAAAATCAGATTTCAAATAACTTAATGAGGCATCTCAAGGTCTTAGTAAATCAGAAACAAAACAAACCCCCCCAAAAAAGTAGAAGAAAAGAAAAAATAAAGATCTGAACTGAATTTAATGAAATGAGACTGAAAGAAAAGTACAATAGATCAATGAAAAAAACAGTTGATTATTTGGAAAGATAAGCATTGACTAACCCTTAGCCAAATCAGACAAAAGAAAGAGAGAAGACTCAAATTAGTGAAATAAGAAATAAAAAGAAATTCAACATTACACCAGATATCACTGAAGTCCAGAGGATCACTAAGAAATACTTTAAAACCTCATGTCATTAAATTAGAAAAATCAACAAAATGGTTGAGTTTCCAGATACATACAGCTAAACAAAGTTGAGCAAAGAGAAAATATATTGCAAAAATAATACATTAATAATAAGCAAAATGAGCAGTAATAAAAAACCTCCTAAGAAAATTCCAGGGCAAGACAGGTTCACTGATGAATTTTAGCAGATCTTTAAGGAAGAATTCAAACAATTTGCCTAAACATATTACATTAGATATAAAAGAAGGAACACATCAAAATTCATCGTATGAAGCTCACATTACTCAAATAACAAAACCAAATAAGGACAATACAAAAAATGATAATTATATACAATAAGATTGGCAAATATAGACACTAAAATCCTTAATTAAATACTTATAACCCAAATTCCATGGAAAATTTAACAAATCATATACCATAATCAAGATGGTTTTATTTCAGGAATGCAAGTTTGCATCAGTGAAAAACAAATGAGTAAATATAATGCAACATACAAATAGAATTAAGGATAAAAAATCTCAGCAGGTGAAGAAAAATTATAACAAAATTCAACATATAATCATAATAAAAGCCCTGAAAGAAGATAATTGTAGAAGAACCTTATCGCTACATAATAAAAGCTATTTATGCAAATCCTATAACCAACATCATACCAAAGTTGAAAATGAAATAAGAATAAGACAAGAATGTCCACTCTCCCCACTGCTATTTGATATAGTATTTGCTAGAATAATTAGGCAGAAAATGGATACAAATTGGAAAGGAAGAAGTGAAATTATTCTCATTCGTAGATAACAATGCAATATTTGAAGAACAGAAATTTTCACCAGAAGACTTTTAGATCTTATAAACAAATTGAACCAAGTAACAAGATACAATATAAACATACAAAAACCAATAGCTTAAATATACCCTAATAATAAACTTGCCAAGGAAGAACTCAGGAAAACAGTTCCATTCAATATACCTATAAAAATTAAAATCCAAAGGAATAAAGCTAATCAAAGATGTGATTCACCTCCACAAGAAAAATTTCAGAATACTGAATAAGGAATTTAAAAATGGTATTAGAAAATGTAACAATCTTGCATTTTTATGAATTGCCTGAAAGAATATTGTTTAAAAGGCCATATTGCTAAAAACAATCTAAAGATTACATGCAATCCTCATAAAATGTCCAACAGTATTATTCACAGATCTAGAAAAAACATCCTAAAATTTTAAAAGTCAAATGACTGAGAACAGCAAAACATTCTTGAGTAAAAGGAGCAATGCTGGAGGTATCACAATACCTGATTTTAAAATATAAAATGGATCCACAGTAACAAAAACAGAATGATACTGGCACAAAAAAGACATGTGGGCCAATGGAATAGAACAGAGGTTACAGAGACTACAGAGAGTTACAGAGACTAATTAGACACTTAAAAAGCTGTCTAATTCTTGACAACAATGCCAAATATAAACATTGGAGAAAATACAATTCTTTTTAATAAATGGTATTGGGAAAATATAAAGGAGGGGGATATAGCTCAGTGCCCCTAGGTTCAATCCCCCATACCAAACAAATAAATGAAAAAAAAAGAAAAAAGAAAAAAAAAAAAAAAACACCACAAAACAAAACAATTCTAGTGAAGAAGCAGGAAAAGGAACTTTTATACACTAGTTGTGGGAGTATAAATTAGTACAGTTACTATGAAAATCAGTATGGAGTTTCCTCAAAAAACTAAAAATGATATTAATGGATGATCCTGCCATGTCATTTCTTGGTATTTATCCAAAAGAATAAAATAAACTATGTTTTAGAGGTACATGAATTATCATTTTCATAGCAATGCAATTCATAATCTCCAAGTTATGGAAAAAGCTTACGTGTCCCTAAACAAATGAATGGTTAAATACAATGTGGCATTCATGCACGTACATACAGCCATAAAGAAGCAATTTTCAGGAAAATGGTTGGAACTGGAGATCATAATGTTAGGCCATATAAGGCAGACACAGAGAGATAATTATTGCATGTTTTTCCTCTTATGTGATACATAGAGGAGAGAAGACATGATAAAATAGCAGATAAATTATTAGAGAAGAGGACAAGGTTCAGAAGGGGGAGGGGAGGGTCAGGGAAGGTAATTATGGGATGGATATGTTTAAAGTATATCATTTTCATGTATGAATATTCCATAATAAAACTCATTATTCTGTCTAAATAAATATACTGATCAAAATAAATGGGAAAACTATAGATGTAATAAAATTTCATAGAATTGTGTAGCTGTATGACCCACCACAAACACACACACAGGAGTGCATATGTAACTTTTGATGTCTGAGCAAATTCTTCAATCTAGTTAATTATTTTGGTTTAATTAAATTTATTCTGCTGATGTCAATCTTCTGCTTTTGATGTCAGAGGTCACGTAAAGTGTTGAGAAAAGCTGGGTATGTGATAAATGTTTGGGACTTCTTTGTGTTCATTTTGTGAGAACTTGTGAGTTTATAATTATTTCAAATTTGGAAAAAAGTTTTTTAAAAGTAAAAATACAAGCTGCAGTATGAACATTATAAATTCATAAACAATAAACATATATGAAAATATAAACTTCACTTATGTCTAAATGGTATGGTTATAAAACAAGATTCATTCTATCTTCTATCTGAATGTTATTTCTACAGATGTAGATCTTTATTAACAAAGATAAAATAAATACATCCTAGAATATGTTGCCTAACTTACAAGTATGATTGATAGGCTCAGTGATATGCAACACAATGTACTGCTGAGCTGTATATTTTCACAGACTTCAAACACAAATTAATACACAGAATCATAAATGTAAATGATGAGAATAAACAAAGTTTTTTCCTTTTTCATTATGTACTAATTTGGCATTAGAACAAGAAAAATTTTATGAAAGCAAATTAATGTAATAATTAAAGTTCATACATGTTTTGTATGAAGCTTATGTGAATTTAATTCCAGTTTTAATATTTATTATAATGTAATCTTAATAATTATTGGTTAGTAAATGGAGTTAGTAATAAATACTTCACAGTGATAATTTAGGGTCAGTATTCTGGAATGATAATGCAATATTAGAGAGGTACAGGATCCACACTCACAATCAGGAATTCTCCATCTGAGAGGATAATGGATATGTTTAGAGTCTATAAATAAGAACAAAATATGTACATTTTATAGAATATTAGGTATCATGATAATCAATGGCATATTAAAGAAATATTAAAATATAGAATCTCTAGATGCTATGACCCTGTAACTCAAGAAATTTAATGCATAAAACTATAATTTTGTAATATCTAGGCCATATGAAGAGTTTGTTGATTTATACCAAATTTTTCAGACATAGTAAGATGTGTTGGTGTTTTTGGCTAGGCTTTTGCATTAAGAGCATATCCACTAACCTTTTAGTCTTATTATCTGATTACCTGTCCATTTTCCACAGTGAAGATTAAACTCCCTAAGAAAACACAGTATGTTCAGTTCAACTCTCTACAAGCTAAGCATAATATTATATGCATCCAAACATACCAGGATATGAACAGCAAAGAAATTGTTTCTTAGATCTTCCTGAGCATTTCCAAAATCACTCTCTCTAGTTTAGTGAGGAAATATTCCTTGAGGTGTATCACTCTAACATTACAGTCTTTAAACAGTTCCACTGGTATAGTGACAACATGAGTCTCATGACATTGCCTCTGGACTTGTAAAAGACAACACTGTCTAGCCTCCAGATGGAGCCTCTGTGCTATTTTGCATAATGGTGAGTTTAAACCACCGTTTCCATTTTGCACTAGGAATGGAACCATCATTTCACCCGGTTATCCCACTCCTCGGTTTATATCCAAAGGAGTTAAAATCAGGATACTACAGTGACACAGCCACATCAAAGTTGATAGCAGCTCAATTCACAATAGTAAAGCTATGGAACCAACCTAGGTGCCTTTCAACAGATGAATGGATAAAGAAAATGTGGTATATATGCATAATGGAATATTAGCCATAAAAAAGTGACTTTATGACATTTGCCAGTAAGTTATAGATCTGGAGACTATCATGCTAAGTGAAATAAGCCAAACCCAAAAAAACAAAATTCAAAAGTTCTCTTTGGTATGTGATACTCACACACAACTACAGGGAGAGGAAGAATAGAAGTTCAGTGGATTAGACAAAGGGGAATGAAAGAAATGGAGGGTGAGACAGGAATAGGAACGATAGTGGAATGAATCTGATGTAAATTTCCTATTACATATATGAATATACCCCAGTGAATCTTCACATCATGTATAATCACAAGACTAAGGTTCTAATTAGAATAGGATATACTTCATGTTTGTAAAAATATGTAAAAATATATTCTACTTATGTATAACTAAAAAGAACAAATTTTTAAAAAGGACCAAAAAAGAAATTTTTATTTTGCACCTAAAATTAAACTGTTCAGTTTAATAATGTTTAACCAAAATGTCTCATGATGATTACAATAAAATTTCTGATTATATTGATTTTTCTGCTTATTTGGCTTTAATCTAATTTTTAAATCACTGTGATACAGGACTTCTAATCTCAATCATTAAAAACCAACACTAAAATAATTTTTAATGTAAAACTTTTTTAATATAACTATTTTTCTTATGGCTTTTCCTCAATGCTTAATTAAATATTTGAGTTTTGAAAAACTCAAATATAACTTTGAAATCTAAAATTTGAAAATTATATTGCATGTCATACTTTATTCTATGTAAGTAGTTTGGTTGTTTGCTTTTACAGTTTCCCATAAAATCCCATCTACTCCTCCCCCAATACAAGTCACAGAACAACAAAATTCTGAAAACTTAAAATAGCAGGAGAGAGAATGCTATAGCTGGAAATTCATAAAAACTGTGTATTGTAGAGCTAATTTTCTATTGCTTGAAAGAATATATGCAATAACTATGAAAAAAGAAAACTAGAACTACGTGATATATTTGATGAGAATGTCCTACTTAGACTTTTTGCCTCTTGCAGTTGTTACCAGAAAGGCAGAATTCTCACTGATAGAATAGTTTACCACATAATTTAAAAAAAAACAAAACACTTTCCCTAAAGCAGAGGCTTAGCACTGATTACGCTAATACTTTTCAAATACAGACATTACCATTGTTATATCCCAATATGGTGATATTTCATGTTTAAATACTGATGAGAATATCTTGGTTCCAAATTCACAAAAGCAGAAATGCATAGGGAATGATTAACAAATAATTATTATGGCTTAGATATAATATGTCCTCCCAAGACTTACATGTTGAAAGTTTGTTTCATAATGCAACAATATTCCACGTTCAGAGGTGGGGATTTGGGAAAGTGATTGGATCATGAAGATTCTGTCTGAATCAATGGGTTATTTATTGATAGCTACATAGACTACTGGGAAGAGATGGAAACTATAGTCCAGAGCAGCATGGTAGGAGAGAGTAGGCTACTGGTAGTGTGCCCTTTAGATCTGCAATTTTTTCCTGGACCTTTCCTCTCTCTATTGCTTCCTGGTTGTCATGGCTGAGCAGATTTCCTCTGCCATACTTTCCACCATGTTACCACCTTGGAGCCTGCTGAAACCTGGACTGAAATCTCTGAAACTATGAACCAAAATAAACATTTCTTCCTTTAAGTTGTTCATGTCACATGTTTTGGTGACAAGGACAAGCTACTGATTAATATAATACATAAAAATATTAAGAATTGTGTTCAAGTATTTCTCCTAAGTTATTCATTAATGGTAGACTAAGAGATATCCTCTTATTTTGATATATATTTTTGAGAAGTTTTTTCTCAGGTAGGAAGAAACCTGTGATTGTACATTGAATTCAATTCTGGAGGCACTAGTTTGGGGAAAACTGCTTCCACTTTTAACTTCTATTTCTCCTCCTTTTTTCTCCTTCAGATGGGTAGGCAGCAGTTGAAAGTGGATTGTGCTAAAGCAGGTCAAACCTGCAGCTGAGGAGATCAATGATTTGTTACTTTTCTACACAAATACCTGCCTCAGGCCCTGATGGTTCCCTTGCTAGCAACATCCTTCACCATAATGTGAATGAAAAAAAAAGAAAGAAAGAAAAAAAAAAAACCCTTTCAGTCTTTGGAATCTGTTGTTTTTACTCAAAAAATTCTCTTAACCTAAATATGCCTCAAAGTTTATTAATAAAATACTCATATTGAAATGATCTGTCAAAAGCCTGGTAGTGTTCTATTATCTCAGAGTTCTAGAGCTGTAAAGACTGAACATCTTCAATGATAGCAGCAGGTACAAGACTTGTTTTCATTTTTTTGTCCTGGGCCACCAGACATTGTTATAGAATCTCAGCATGGTATAGTCCTCAGTATTAAATGTCTTTTCTCCATGGATAGGAGGATAAATCTTATTTAATATTCCATTATTTCTGATTTTTCATCATATCACAGTTGCAAATGATCTCAGTATGATCACACATCCATTGGCACATTGAGAATCACCAACACTGAAGCAACAGAAGTCTTACAGTATGTACCCGTCATCTTCAAAATATGACTTAGATATTTCTCAAAACTCACCTTAAACATGGCTAAAGATGATGCCCTAAAAAAGAAACCAAAATTCTGAATATTTATATTTGAATAGAACCTAAGAAAAAAATCTTAGCAAATGTAAAGAAAAGGTGCCAATAAATCTATACAATTTTGTGAATTTTAATTATTCCTTGATTATGAAGTATGCAATTTGTTAGCCATAAGTTAAAAGAGTTGAAATACCATTTTAACAGATAAGTATGCTATAAAAAATAGCAGAAATATGGATGTATTTTGTTAATATTAAGGGTTAATACACTGAACCAGAAATAAATAGAACAAAGTAAAATCAAATCAAATAATTTTATTTCTGATTTCATTATTGACTGTATATACTCATATAAATTAGAATAATAAAATTTCAATTATTGGGTCCTCAGAACAGTAATAAACAAAATAAAAAAAGTGACAATAATGTTAATTCGTCCATAAATCTGGGTCATCCCAGATTTAATCACTGCAGTGAAAAGTCTGTACAAAATATATTTAAAGTCTCAAGGAGAACAAATCCCAAGGGTTTGTTCCCACTAGGAAGAATAAAAAAATTGTGATGGGTTCTGGAAAGTTCAATTATAGGAACAGACAACAAGAGCTTTTCAGCCAATTGGAAACTAATTCAGTATACTCTGAAGAAAAAAAGGCAGTTGCACAGATAACATCAGCTTGAAACTGAAAGTTGTTGCCTTAGGAGAGACACTAACAAATGGGCTTTATAGTTCCAGCTCCAAGCAAAGAAAGAGAATAGTGATAAAGAGCGAAACAAAGAAAGGAACAAAATCATACTCCATCATGCGCACACCTGACAGCTAATATTGTAAGTTGGAGTTTCTCAAATAGAGCTTTACATATTTAATATAACTTTTCTTTTATAGACACAAAAAGGCAAATTAAGGGCAGGAAAATTAAGGGAATTTAGCACAGAAAAAGAAAGATCAGTGAAATAATAAGATAGGCATTCTAGAAGAATGAAAGAAAGCTCTGCTAGCAAAAGCCTGGATACTCTCTCAAGAATTCACTTCCATGTTCAAAACACATGATACTTTGTTAGTTGACTTTGCCCTAGCTCTGTGATTATACACCTAAACTTTCCAGCAATGCATAAGAAAAAAAAATATATCTCTTAAATGTTTTTAAAAAGAAATCAAAGAAGCTAATATCAATATTTAGAAAAGCAGTAAGAAGATATAAAATATTATGAGATTTTTTTATATTTAAATTTTGCAACTCTCATTTACAAAAAAATTTAACTATTAAAAGCTGCAATCAAAATAATGTAAATATTGTGCCTAAAAATGATTATTTTATTTTTCAATTGAATAGTTTAATTTTTTGACTTAAAGTCAATTTCATAAGATTTACTCTAATACATTTCAGCTATCCTATTCTACTGTGATAATATGAAAAAAATACATTTTTTAAATATTTTTCTTTCTTTCTTTCTTTTTTTTTTTGGTGCCAGGGATTGAACTCAGGGGCACTCAACCACTGAGCCACATCCCCAGCCCTATTTTGTGTTTTATGTAGAGACAGGGTCTCACTGAGTTGCTTAGCGCCTCACCCTTGCTGAGCCTGGCTTTGAACTCGTGATTCTCCTGTCTCAGCCTCCCTAAGTGCTGGGATTACAGGCGTGAGCCACCGTGCCCGGCTCTAATATTTTTATTTTTAAGTTCATTTTTCAATATGTTTTTAAAGCACAAGTTCCCTCATATGTGTTAACATATTTAATAGAACAATCTTAAAAAACTGTAAGATACAGAAATGGAAGTTGACAAATGTAGGCTTTGCTCTTAAAAAGTTGTTATTGTAAGTAAATATTCACTGTTTAGAAATATTGTTTCTGATTTTTCAAGAAATTATAAAACAAGTCTTATTCATTAAGAAATGACAATATTCATAAATATGTGTTATAAAACATAATTTTTACAATAAAATTATTTGCTTTTTTTTTTGGTACTGGAGATTGAACTCAGGGGCACTTGACCACTGAGCCACATCCCCAGCCCTATTTTGTATTTTTTATGTAGAGACAGGATCTCACTGTGTTGCTTAGCACCTCGCAGTTGCTGAGGCTGGCTTTGAACTCACAATTCTCCTGTCTCAGCCTCCCTAAGTGTTGGGATTATAGGCTTGTGCCACTGTGCCCGGCTTTGCATTTTTCATTTTTAACATTATGTTAATCTACTTGGGCTACCATTAACAAAACATCCTACACTAAGTGGCTTAAGAACAGAAACTTATTTTCCTACATTTCTGGAGCTACAAGATCAAAGAGCATCACAGTTGGTATTGAATATGTCTTCTCTTCCTGGCTTGACAATAACTGCCTTCTGTCTGAAGACCTCTTTCTGTGTTTAAAAGGAGGGAAAATCCTTGCCTTCGACCACAAAGTTCAAGTTCATGGAACTTGCCTAAAATTGAAGTTTGTTTTGGGTTGAATGATAATGCTTCTTCCACTTTCAAAAATGTAATCCTTGTAATTTCCAGAACTGTGAATATGTTATTTTACTACCAATAGATATTGGCAGACATGAAAAAGGTAAAAAAGATGTTGAAAGGCAGAAAGTATTCTGGATGATACTTGATCCCAATATAATCACAATGTTCTTCATAAGAGAGAAGGGAGGAGGGTCCATGTGCAAGACTGCAATTTGATGATGGAAGGCAATTCTGTGAAGAAAATATAACAGTGCTGTGCTGCTGGCTTTGAAAATGGAGGAAGGAGCCACAGCACTGGAACACTGGTGTCCTCTAGAGGCATGAAATTTCAAACCTGAATTTTTCCCTGGAGGGTCCAGAAATAACTAGCCCTGATGACACCATGATGTCAGCTATAGTAGAATGAATCATAGATTTTGAAAATCAAAAATTAAAATAACAGATGTGTGTTGTTTGCAGTTACTATGTTTGTGATAATTTATTATGATACCAATGGGCAAGTAATATAAGATTGAGCCAGAAGAAGTAAAAAAATCCTAATTTCTGCATCATGAACATGGTATTACTATTGAGACTTTAGCCTCAGAAGCCTAACAAAAACGAGAAAGAAGACAAGAGTAGGAAAGTCTCTCCAGGGCAGGCATTTTAAGAAGGGATTAAAAACTAATGGTGTGACCTGGGCATGGTGTCACGCACCTATAATACCAGGGACTCTGGAGGCTAAGACAGGAGGATCGCTAGTTCAAAGCCAGCCTCAGCAACTTAACAAGGCCCTAACCAATTCAGAAAAATCCTGTCTCTAAATAAAATATAAAAAAGGGCAGGGGATGTGGCTCAGTGGGTTCAATCCCTGGTACCAAAAAAAAAAAATTAACTAATGATGTGGAAGAAACATTAATTAAAACAACAATGACAACAACACTCTAGATATTCTACAAAGTATAAGGTAATAGAAGGAAACTGATTGTCCATAATACTTGTATGTATTTATCACAACCCTTTACTGGAATGGTGATTATTTGATTGCACTTTGTTTTTCATCTGTTAAAATATTACCCCATAAATTCTAAATTTCAACATTTTAAATAATTATGGATTTTTCATTACATATTACTAGTTTGAGGGCCTTAAAGACTTCCTATTCATCATATAGATAGACATATAAACACATGTGTAGACACACACACACACACACACATATATATATATTTGGTACTGGGGATTGAACCCAGGGATACTTTATTACTGAGCTACATACACCCCGAGCCCTTTTCACTTATTTTTTTTTTATTTTGAGATGGGATTTTGCTAAGTTGTTTAGTGCCACAATAAATTGCCAAGGCTGACCTCAAATATGTAATCCTCCTGCCCCAGCCTTCAGAGTCTCTGGGATTACAGGCATGCACACACTTATATATTTTAAATATTATAACAAGTGTCTCTTCTTTTAATAATGGAACTTACCCAGAATACTTTACTCTCCTACATAGGCTACAAAAGCTTCAAATTATCACATCTCCATACCATTTATATCATTTCTGGAATCCATAAAGCTCCCTAAACCTTACTGTTTCAATTTTCCAGGTTTGTAGCCAGTCACAAGAGAAAAACATAAATTGTGACTCTTCTTCAAGACCCCAGTAGGCCCAAGGCTTCCTCATGTCTTCTGACCATAGTTAGTGTTTGGTCCAGCATAGATATAGTGTTTCTTTTGGAAGAATAATAATAGAAAATTAATCAGGTCTCCATCTTCCAAAAGTCCATTTTCTATGCCATAATTAATTGTAATCTGCTCTATTTATACAGTTAATATACAAAAATATGGTAGAATATTTTTCTTTTAGAAGAAAACATGAGTAATTTCTGTTTGAACCAAAGCATTTCTTTCCACCTGTCTTACTAGAGTAGAAACTAAAATGATAGCAAAATGATGTTTGTCCACAGAAGTTGAGGAACAAATAATAGTACCCAAGTCAATTAAACACATACTTAGATGAAATCAGAGAGTGGGGAAATAACAGACAAGAAGTGGCAGCATACATGTTCCAAAAGGAAACACTAATACAAACAAGACACAGATAAACCAAAGAGAAGTCAGGAACACAGCTGAGCCCCTGGGGAGTCTTGAGTTTGGAAAATATCTATAGCTTAGGGACAAAGTTGGGAGCATTAATACATATTTATTTTAGGAAATAATTACTCATGTAGTGGTCCTCACATGATTCTCTCCTGACCCCATGACATATCTCCCTCCCCTCAAAAAAAACATGATGAGAAAATGGTTTATATCTTATTTTTGTTTGAATACTTTGTTATTTCATTCTATTTATTTTATTTTGTATTCACTTGTTTTATAATGGGAATTTCATGTAACAACTTCAAAAAGAGACAAGAGTGGAAAGAGGCAGTTGGATATAAAACCTAAGGACAACATGAAGTTCAGCTTTCTGATCTATCTGAAGAATGATTGATGCTTTCCAAACCAACACCTCAGATCCAGGCCACATGAAAACTATAGGAAAAGTCTGCTGAGGCAGGAAAAACTTATCTGAGATAAAAGCCAAAATAATTACATTGTTAGATACATAAACACATTGACGTATTGTTGAATACATCTCATCACAATAAAAGAAGAAAATATTCACCAGGTAGTTTTGTGAAAATATGCTTGTTAATAATAATCACTCAATGCATATTCATATGCATTTTTGTATAAATTCAGCTCTCAGAAATTTAATGCCTCATTGTTAATAATGTGTTTGCTGGAGAGTAGTTTCCATCTGAAGTATAGTTCTTACATTATAGTTAGAATACAAGTAAATAAAATAATGCAGAGGAAACATGAAAGCAAAATTAAGCAGGTGAATAAAACAATGTATTTTTTTTTTTAGGCAGAAGTAATTGCTTCCATCAAGCAAGAAAACCATGCTTTCAAAAGAAAAATGCTTTAAAATTCAAAAAAATCACAGCAGAGAAAGAAGCAAGAAAACAAAATTGGGATAATTTTCTAAAGTCTTTGATAATAAACTTTTTCTCTCTAAAGGGCTCAAGAGTATATATATTTTAACCTCTGCAGGCTGTGGCAACTACTTCACCCTGCTACTTTAGAAGAAAAATATACATAGGCAGTACTTACACAAATGATTAGAAGGCTGTCTCCAATGAAATTCTTCCCACACCCAGAAGGCAGATTTTCCCAATGGTCATAGTTTGTTAATTCCTGAAATAGAGGAGATTACTTTTAAAAAATGATGGAGGGGCTGGGATTGTAGCTTGGTGGTAGAGCGCTTGCCTTGTGTGCGTGAGGCACTGGGTTCAATCCTCAGCACCACATAACAATAAATAAAGATATTGTGTCCATCTACAACTCAAAAATATTTTAAAAAAAATGATGGAAAATGACACCCAAGCTAAATGTTCAAACAATGATGTCTTATATGTCTGATTTCTGCAAAGAAAATGAAAATAACAATTTCCAAAGACAAACAGATGAGCAAGAAGCACAAATAGAGATGATTACTGATTACATATTAGTGTTTGAAGATTAATAAATTATAGCATATTTGAAGAGATTAATATGCCTGTTGGAAAGAGAAATTTCAGATCAGTTCTAACTCTCAAAAGTTTTAGTCTATAATTTTTATGTAGATACATTAAAAACAAGTGACACTGAAAATTTTAAAAGAAGCCTCTGTGAATAGAGGACCTTTGTTCTGCCAGGCCATTGTGTCATTTCTGCCTTGCTACACATCTAAAAGCAGTGAGGAAAGCATACCTTAACTGAAATCTCTAGAATCATGAGCCAAAATAAATCATTCCTCCTTTAAGTTGTTTTTCTCAGGTATTTTTTCACAGTGACAGAAATCTGACTAACAGGATGATAGCCATATTTTTTTCTCTTATAACTTAAGAACTAAGTATTGAAATGACTTGCCTTTTATCACCAAGCTGGCTTATACATAAATTTTCAAATATTTCCTTCATAGTTATCATCATGTTGCTTAAGAATTTTAGTGCTGTAATTCTATTGAGAACATTAGAATTTGAGCTTCTCAAAACACAATTTTATATAACTACAATCCTTAAAAAGCACTTGTTTAATTGCTATTCTATCTTCAGTTAAGATGATTATCTTTGGAATTATAGTAGAATACACATAATATCCATCATCTTCAATGTTAGAGCAATATTTGGAGAAAGTGAGCTTTAATTTAGAAAAAAATATTGGGTAGCAGAATAACATGGAAAGGTAGAATGAGTTGCTTGCAATTTATAACCCAGGAAATTATTCCATAAGCACATTTTCACATTACCACTTGGAGGGGAGAAACTATTCAGTTATTTATAGTAAATGTTTAACAGAATCATACTGTGAGAAGATGAACCATTAACATTATTTCGTTCTGGCTATTCATGTTGTCTTATAATTAGCTTCTATATGGGCTTAAGATTGTAGTAATTGAATTTAAGTAGGAGTTCACCAAATCTTTTGTGATAATAAAAAGCCTTTTATCTATAATTCAAATTATAGTTATGACATCATTGGCACAGTTAAAAAAAATCAGTGTTAAATACACATAAGAGTTCTGATTAGAAAATATATCCACACACTATGACTTTAGAGATTGTTATCTGTTATCCACAATATTGTGGATAGCTTATAACTGTTAAGAAAGTATTGTTCCCACATGCCTTTCTTAGATGAAATAATTATGTAAATTTATTAGATATGTATCATATATGAGTATATGCATATATGCACCTACATACACACATTAGTTTTGATATAAACTTTTACATAACATCATTTATAAATAACTAAAAACTGGTGAAAATTAGTAAGAATATTTTACATTAAGATTTGTGATCAACAATTACCTTCTTCCTTTCAAGTTTTTAAAGCTTTTAATTGATTTCTTCACTGATTTACTCAGATACAATTTCTAGAACAATGTTCAAAAAAGTCATCATTGAACATTCCTGTCCTATCTCAGAGAGAAAAAATTTATCATTTGAATGTTAAATATGATGTTTACCATAGATTATTATTTTAAAATTTCCCCTTGGATTTATAATTGGTCTAAAATTATCTTATGATAACTCACTTTGGAATTTTTGAATTACTTTACAAGCACTTCTTGGTATGAATTTGTGATTTGTCACCTTTTTCTGTTTGTATGGTGAATTTTGATTAATTAATGAATATAAATTTTTGAAATGCATGCATCCAAATAATGGTATATTATATTTGAATATACTGATAATTAACTTTATAAGTATTCTGCTTATGAATTTTGCATTAATGTTTGTTAAGTGAAATTGGCCTGTAACAGTCACATAAAGATAATCTTATAAATTGAGACTAAAAATGCTTCCTCCATTCTTTAACTTCTAGAAGAGTTTCAGTAAGATGTTTTTTTTCTTATATGTTTAATGGAATTTACAAGTGACAACACTGAGCCATCAGTTTTCTTTATGGAAGTTTTTTTTCAATATAAATTAATTTACTTATTGAGTTAAAATATGTATGATTCCTTTCTTTATAAAATTTGTACACCCACTGAGGAACCCCTCAGTAGTCAGCTGCACATTTCACAAAGATCACATTGCTAAAGTTTGGGAAATGGTAGATCAACCCATATTTTGGTCAAAACTGAAAGATAAGGAAAGAATTAAATTATTTTAGTTAAAAGATTATAGTTTGAATATAGACACCTGGGTGAAAACTGAAAAATAAAATGTTTTTAGGAAATAATTACAGAATGTAAAAGTAGATGGAAAATGCTAGATGAATTAAGTAAAAATAATAGTAATTATTTATAATCTGGAAACTGGACAGATGTTTGATTATTACTATATTGTAAGATAGAGAGGTCTAAAGGAGGAGTATGTTTGGAGTTAGACAAATTATATGAATCTTAAATTCACTTTGAATAAGTTAATCTGAAATTTATTGTCACAACAAATGGAAATTTGAAATTAATGACTGATTATATATATTTGGAGTTTAGAACTCTCACCCAGAGACAGGAATCTTAAACTTATCAATATATTGACATCCTAGAAGTAAACTACAAGTCGTAGAAAGATAAGCTTGTAGAAAAAAGAGGATATATCAGTGTTGATCCTTAGACTAGTGATAGAGTATTGATAGGAGCAATTTCCATTGAGTGTAGAAAACTGATTTATACAGAAGATTAGAAAGCAACAATTTAAAACTTAGAGACTGGTTAGAAGAGTAGCAACAAAGTGTAGATCAGTTTTTCAAGATGTTTCCCTGGGGCAAATAAAAAAAAAAAAGCAAGACAATGAAGGCAGTAAGAAAGGAAGAAGGGAAAGAGAGAGAGACATCCAGGTGGCAGCAAGAAAAGTAAATGGTGACTGAGAAGGTTTTATCTCAAGTAGAAAGTTCACATCCTAATTGGGGAAAAAAGTAAACACCACAGTGCAAATGTTTATTGATATAAGAAGTTCAAAAGATTACCAATGGTTAAATAAATTCTTTAAGCACCAGAACCATACCGTTTAAAGAAGCCAAGTGATATAAAAGTAAATATAAAATTAGAATATATTACTTGTAATATCAAAGATAAGTGAGATCAGAATACTCTAAAACTATTAAATTTATTTACAAAAATAAAATATTCAAAACTTAAGTGAAAAATCATGGACATACTCAAAATTAGCAATGAAAGGGAAATTTTACTCTCTGAAAGAGGAAATTAAAAGTATCATAAAAATGCTTTACAAAATCATATACAAGTGAATTTTATCTTATTGAAGGAATTTTCTGGGGAAAATGTAAATAATAAAAATGTATCTTGGGAGAACCCCAAACCTTATCAGATCTTACGTGTAAGAAGTCGGGAAAATCATGAAAGCACTATTCTCTAGGAGCTGGCCCAAAGGGATACATAACAGATATATCCATGGATGAATTATTTTAATCTTCCTGAGGAAAGGCAATTTTGATGTTATATAAATTGTACCAAGAATTGGTCCCACTGCTTCCACAAATCTTGCAAACATTTGCACTGACCACCTTTTAAGTTCTACTAACTTTTCAAAACTACCGATAATGGAGAATAATCTTGGAAGCTACAAAGTCTGCCTCAGAGCAAATGGCAGTTGTATTTATTGTCCATTATAACCAAGATGATGTATCTTTCTGAAGAAAGATTGTCAGATTGTTTGCAGCCCCTAACAAAAGACAGGTTTCCTGTTTTATCTTAGAGTTCTTCAGTTGTCATGCAAACCCACTGCATGTATGGCATTTAAAGTCTCCTCCCCTTCCCCTGTGGGCTTTAGGAGCTAAAGTTAAAAGGTATTAAAGTGAGGCTCATGCTTCTTGCTGTGTTGTGAGAGTGTCTTTTGATTCTCTGCACCAGCGGTTACGTGCTTCTTTTCTGTGTTTATAAAACCTAAGCTGGCAAACTTGTTAGTTTGTAAATGAGGTAAACTCTCAAAGCTTTTATGAGACTTTTTATTTCTATGCATTTTCCTTCATCGGGTACATTTATTTCCTTGTCTCTATTTACCCCATAACATCCGCTGCCATCATTTTGATTTATATTTACTTTTTAGACCTTACCTGTCCCCTACGCATGGACTGGAAACACACATGCTCAGCACCACCTTGAATATTTTATATTGAATTAATCCCAAGGAAGGTGTCTGTATTTGTATTTCCAATTATATTTTAAATTGTGTCAAGATAGAAATCATCCATTTTGTTAAGTTATATATTCGCATCTGACATAATCCCTGATCTCTTTAAATGGGATCCACCAATGCCATACATGCAGTGGGTCAGCATGATGGCTGAAGAACTCTAAAACAGGAAACCTGTCTTTTGTTAGGGGCTGCAGATAATCTGCCAATAGGCACTCAGTATTTTTTTTAATTGTTTATTTATTTATTTATTTTTAATTTTTGGTACTGAGCATTTAACCTAGGGTCACTTAACCACTGAGCCAGATCACCGGCCATTTTTATATTTTTATTTTGAGACAGGGTCTCCCTAAAGTTACTTAGGGCCTCTCTAAATTTTTGAGACTGGCTTTGAAATCATGATCCTCCTGCCTCAGCTTCCTGAGTTGCTGGGATCACAGGCCTATTCCACCCATGCCTTGTAACAGTAAATTTGAAAAAAAAAAACCAAAACCCTAAGTATCCAGAGCTATGTCTGATATGCTCGTTGTGTATTAAAGTGTGCCTATTGCTCCCATAGTAGTGAAACTTAAGTAAAAATGTTTGTATTTGCAGGCATGGTGGCGCATGCCTGTAGTTTCAGTGGTTGGGGAGGCTGAGGCAGGAAGATCTGGAGTTCAAAACCAGCCTCAGCAAAAGTGAGGCACTAAACACTCAATGAGACCCTGTCTTTACATAAAATACAAAATAGGGCTGAGGATGTGGCTTAGTGGTCAAATGTCCCTGAGTTCAATTCTTGGAAGCCCCCCACCACCACCAAAAAAAGTTTGTATTTTCTTTTGATGCTTTATTTTGCTTAAAGCTGTTAATCTGTTGTAGTTGTTTCTTTTGAATTGCTTTCTGGTTGTCTAGACATCTTTTCTGTAAAGGTAAGTTTTTTTTTTCTTTCTTTCTTTTTTATTTTTGAATGCAGTCATATTTTAATTTCTTTAATTAGTACATTATGGTTATACATAATACAGGGGTTCATGTTGACATACTCATATGTGCATGGAATATAATTTGTTCCACTTCAGTCCTCAGTATTTGTTCTTTCTCTCCCCTACTCTCTCACCCTTTTCCTCTTTCTCTATTATATTGATATTCCTTTTATTTACAGTTTGTTTTTTTTAATTGGTGTTTTATAGATATATTTAAAGGTGAAATTCACAATGGCATATCCATATATGTACATAGCATAACTTGGTCAATTTCATTTGGCACTTTCTTCATTTTCCCCCTTCCCTCCTTCCTGCCCCCCATCTCCTTTCTCCATTCTTGATGCCTCTTATTTTTTTTTTCCTTTCCTTGCTCTAGTTTCCACATATAAGAGAAAGCATCCAACCTTTTGACTTTGTGAGTCTAACTTATTTCACTTGTCATTCTCCATTTCCATACAGTTACAAGCAAATGCCGTATGTTCATTTGTT
Organism: Geosciurus inauris; assembly: GCA_004024805.1. Classification (NCBI taxonomy): domain Eukaryota; kingdom Metazoa; phylum Chordata; class Mammalia; order Rodentia; family Sciuridae; genus Geosciurus; species Geosciurus inauris. Next base: position 41,288 of record PVHX01006338.1, on the reverse strand, counting down.
TTTAATGTAAGAATAAAAATCCATTGTGTAGATATACCACACTTTCTTTATCTATTTAGCTGTTGATGGGCACCTGAGCTGTTTCCATAATTTGGCTATGATGAATTGCACTGCTACAAACATTGATGTGCTTGTATCTCTACAGTGTGCTTATTTAGTTTTTTGGATAAGTACCAAGGAGTGGGATAACTGAGTCATAAGATGGTTCCATTCCTAGTCTTTTGAGGACCTCCATATTACTTTTCAGAGTAGTTGTACTAATTTACCATTCTACCAACAATGTGTGAATGTAGCTTTTCCCCTGTCCTCTCCAACGTTTATTATTTTTGTCTTGATGATTGCCATTCTAGCTTGAGAGAGATGGAATTTCCATATAGTTTTGATTTGCATTTCTCAATTGTAGGGTTTTTTTCGGGGGGTTCTTTTTTTTTCATATATTTATTAGCCATTTGTATTTCTCTGTTTGAGAAATGCCTGTTTGGTTCTTTTGCTCACATCATGACTTTTTTATGTTAATTATTTAAAATTCTTTATACATTCAGGATATTAATCCCCTGTCAGAGAAACAGCTGCCAAAGATTGTCTCATTTTTTATAGGCTGTCTTTTCATGTTTTTGTTTCTTTTGCTGTGCAGATGTTTTAATTTCATGCCATCCAATTTATTGAATATTGGTTTTGTTTCTTGAGATTTAGAGGTCTTACTATGGACGTCAGTGCCTGAATAAATGCATTGGAGTGTTAAGCCTACATTTTTTTCATATTTATTATGGGCTTTCCTTAGATCTCTTGAAAGTTGAAGGCTTATGTTTCATTTGTTTATCTTTGTATCAGTATTTTATAATATATCAAAAAATCACTATTTAGAAAAATGAGAAAATATTTCGGAAGTTTTTTGAAGTTAATTTAGAATGGTAGTCTAGGAAATAATTATTACAGAATTCTGATTAAGTAAAAATGAGGAGAATTTATGGTAGTATTTTAATTAATAAAATAACCTTAGCCAGGTACTGTGGCTTATGCCTGTAATCCCAGAACTTTGGGAGGCTGAGACAGGAGAATGGCGAGTTCAAAGCCAGTCTCAGCAATTGCAAGGCTCTAAGCAACTCAGGGAGATCCTGTCTCTAAATAAAACCCTAAAGAGGGCTGGGAATGTGGCTCAGTGGTTGAGTACCCCTGAGTTCAATCCCCAGTACAAAAAAAAAATTACCTTACAGCATTCAAACATATTTTCGTGTGTAAATTATACGATATAGAATTTAGAAATATATTCATAAAATATAGAAATGGTAAGATCTGTTTACAAAATATTTTGTCTATACTTCACACTTTTTCTATGGCTCCTTTACTGGAATTGTGTACTCTTTTCATGATCTTTAACAAAAAGATATAGAAAAGTAACCTTAGTACTTTAGAGAAAGACATAGGTAGAATTCGAAAGAATATGCTTTTGAATAGCTTACCTAACTGAAATAAACAAGACATTCAAAACATCAGTTAAAACTAAATATGAATTATAGGAGCCAGAATTCCTGCCCACCAACAGGAGCACAGGGCAAGGCCCAGGACCACCTTCAGACACCACCACCAGGAGCCCAGCCAAAGTCAGGCCCAAGACTACTACCCACCAATTTGCCAACCCACAGGGAAACCCAGACCCAGGGGAAGGACTGCCTCCAGAGACCCTGGCAGCTGAGGCCCACAACTGCCCCCAAGTCAGTGCCAGAGCCTTTGCCAATCCTCAAGAGCCCAAGACCAGGGCTAGACTCTCCATCTGGCACCCCTGAGGGAGTCCAGGCCAAGATCAGGCCTAGGACTTCCCTCAAAGATTTGTGTGAGAGCCCAGGCCCAGGACCACAACTGCACATAGTGGGGATCCATGCTCTTGCTCTCTTCCTGTATCTATCTTGTATACTGCCACCATTCCCATAGTTCTTCACATGTATTAGCCTCTATCTTGGGTCCACAGACATAGCCTAGAGGCAGCAGCCTACCAAAGCACTGCATCTCTGATCAATCAGCCCAAAACCATTGTAACACCCACCATTTTTGCCTCATCTCTGAAAGTGTTTACATCCATTTTGAGCCACTTCTGCTGCCATCTTGGGTTACCTCCACTACTGCTGCCACCATCTTTAGTGGCAGTAGTGTCCAACTGGGGGCATACTATCCAATGCTCTATATAGATTCAATTCAATTTTAATTAAAATCTCAACATCATTTCTTATAGAAATAGAAGAAGCAATCATGAAATTCACTTGGAAGAATAAGACACCCAGAATAGCTACAGTAATCCTTAGCAAGAAGAGTGAAGCAAGAGGCATCACAATACCAGACCTTAAATTATACTACAAAACTATAGTAACAAAAACAGCATGCTACTGGCACCAAAATAGACATGCAGACCAATGGTACAGAATAGAAGACACAGAGACAAACCCACTTAAATATAATTATCTTATACTAGACAAAGGTGCCAAACATGTACATTGGAGAAAAGATAGCCTCTTCAACAAATGGTTCTGGGAAAACTGGAAATCCATATGCAGCAAAATGAAACTAAACCTGTATCTCTCACCATGCACAAAATTCAACTCAAAGTGGATCAAGAACCTGGGAATTAGACCAGAGACCCCATGCCTAATAGAAGAAAAAATAAGTCCAAATCTTCATCATGTCAGATTAGGACCTTACTTCCTTAACAAGACTCTTATAGTGCAAGAAGTAAAATTAAGAATCAATAAATGGGATGGATTCAAACTAAAAAGCTTCTTCTCAGCAAAAGAAACAATCAATGAAGTGAATAGAGAGCCTAAATTCTGGGAACAAAGTTTTGCCAAATGCACATGAGATAGAGCACTGATCTCCAGGATATATAAAGAACTCAAAAAACTTAACACCAAAATAAACAAACAACCCAATTAATAAATGGGCTAAGGAGCTGAACAGACATTTGTCAGAGAAGATATACAATTGTTTGACAGACATATGAAAAAATGTTCAACATCTCTAGCAATTAGAGAAATGTTAATCAAAACTAAGATTTCATCTCACACCAGTCAGAATGGTAATTATCGAGAATACAAACAGTAACAAGTGGTGGCAAGGTTGCTGTGGAAAAGCCACACTCATACATTGCTGGTGGGACTGCAAATTGGTACAACCAATCTGGAAAGCAGAATGGAGATTCCCCAGAAAACTTGGAATGGAACCACCATTTGACCCAGCTATGCCACTCCTTGGTATATACTCAGAAGACTTAAAAACAGCATACTACAGTGACGCAGCCACTTCAATGTTTATAGCAGCTCAATTCACAATAGCTAAACTGTGAAACCAATCTAGATGCCTTTTGATAGATGAATGGATAAAGAAACTGTGGTATATATACACAAGGGAATATTACTCAGCAATAAAAGAGAATAATATTATGGCATTTGCAGGTAAATTGATGAAGTTGGAGAATATCATGCTAAGCAAATTAAGCCAATCCCAAAAAAACAATCACTGAATGTTCTCTCTAAGTGAAGGTTAATCCATAATGGAGGAGAGGACAGGGGAAGAACGGAGGAACTTTGGTCAAAAGGGAGGGAAGGGGAGGGAACATGGGGACAGTAAAGATGGTGGAATGAGATGGACATTATAGCCCTAGCTTCATGTATGACTGCATACATGATGTGATTTCCACATCATGTACAACCAGAAAAATCAGAAGTTGTTCTCCATCTGTGTACAATGAATCAAAATGCATGCTGCTATCATGTATACTTAAGTAGAATAAATAAATAAATAAATAATCATTCAAAGACTTAAAAAAAAGAATGAAAGTAATTGAAGGAGGAGTGGAGAGTCAGAAATGTATTAAAATACATTTTTCTTCCCTTTTAGTTCCATGACCACTTGATTCAATTTATGAATACCTAATCCCTGTTTAAACTTAAATTTTAACTTACTAAAGCTAATTTATGTAAGTTACCTGTAAGCAACCTGAAAGCAGCTTAATAAACAGGTATTAGTCACTGTTAAATAAATAAATAAATATAAATTATGTATTGACCTAGAGAAAATGCTCTTTCAGTTTGTAATGTCATTTTAAAGTTCATAGACTTAGTGTAGATATTATTTTAAAATTACTATTTTATTATGGATAACCTCAGAGTTTTGTGCTTATATTAGAGAATTACATAAAGATGATAGCAAAATCCCAGAATCCCTGTTTGAGCAATTAATAAGAGAGATAAAATTACTAAAGAAGTAGGTACATATAAAGAAAAATAATATAGAATACGTAAGTACAATATTCACCGATGTTAACTCCGGATGTTACAAGAATGCTTTTCAGTTTAACATACCCAGAACGACTTTGTGTGACCATCTATTTATAGTCATTGAATGATAATGAATAAGGTAATTTTACAGTGCACATCAGGAAGAACACTTTTCTGGAACTCCAAAAAGACATTTTTACATTTCTTTTGCTTTAATGATTTAAAAAAATTATGTACTCCTACACCACATAAAGCTGCTGGCTACAGTATAAGATTGAGAGCTTTAGCTCTTTTTGAACAAAAGCTTTGTCTCTTTTGTGTGCTCCAAGAAACCTGTTCTCACATGCTTCAAATTATTGGTCTTAATGGTGTTGGCACTTTTATTCGTACTATTTCCTCTTAGTTTTCTTGATTGTTATACAATGGTGACAGTGCCTTGTGACCAGGGTTTATAGTTTATTGTTATTTTTGTTTAGATGTAGATAACTTTTCTTCCTAACTTAATATTTGGTCACATTAATCAGTAAAAATATAAGTATTTTTGTGAAATATATAAGAATATACTTTGCCATTATAGGTGAAAAGATTAATTCTAATGGACACATTTTAAATTGATTTTTTCATTTCTTTAAAAAGATATCTTAATATATTTTCAGGTTTGTAGGACATTTTATTTTTTACTGCAAAATCCACACATTTAAGATGTGAATCTACATTTATGTCTTACTTAATCACAACATTTCCTGTTATTATAAATTACTTAATTAAAGCAAGAATTTTCAAAAGTGATAACATTCTCAGAATACTGGTGATGTAAGTCCTCTGATTCTTTATTCCAAACTAACAGGCCTTTTTTCAAATGTCATAAGGTACTCTCTCAGGACGGTCACTTTACACAATATGTATGTGGCATACCCAATGAAAATCAATGTAAACACATCAATTCTGACAGGCTGTTATCAACATTTTACAGAGCCTAACATCAACCTGAAAGATAGCCTCTTAAAACTCAGAGGAAAATACACCCTTTAAATTTGCTAGTCATTCTCTCTCAATGGAGATGAAACTAAATGTTGTGTCCTTAAAAACAGGTGCTCTTCCATGAATTATTTTGAAAATTGCATTTCCTGTTAGAAGTTGCTCTTATCAGAATGAGACAAAGCTTTAGACTGAATTGTTTGGCAAAATATGACAAACTCACACATCTTTTTCAAGAGGTTATATCTAATTTGAGATACTTGGTTATTATTAACTTATTGTGACTGTCCCTGGTAGAAAAGGACCTGATAATCAAAGAAGTAGGAGGCAATCAGAGTTTGTCTATTTTCATTCAACTCTGAGTGCAATATATTAATCTTTTAAAAAATGATTGAATGTCTTCTCTGTTTCAGGCATGTTAAAGAATTTATGCTATTTAAACTTAACTACAGGTAAACAAGTGACTAGGCATCATTAACCTCGTTTTGGAACTGAAGAGACTCAGGATTGCAGAAATCAACTAAGGTATTCAAGATCACATATGAAATAAGTGAAAAAAAGCATTCTAAACTGTTCCAAAGTAGTTTTTGGAAAATATGAGTTATTACTCTAGCATTCAAATAGTCTTAATTCCTGTATTTTGGAGCAGTCACTTGCAAGGATGGCTAGGTACTATTGGTATATAAAGAGATACACAAAAAAGTATAACAAAGCTGTCTTAAAAATTAATACTTTTAGGGAATTTAAAAAATACCTATTAGAACAGTTTTGTGTACTTTTCTTATCAATATTAATACTTAATAAAATTAATGCTTTAATTAAAACTCATCAAAGTTAATGCTTTGTTAATGTTTTCTAGAAACTGCATAGTGTGACTATCTAGTTCTAATGTTCTGCTTTTAAAGATATAAAAGGAAGCAGATTTTCTTGGGAAAGAGAGTAAGAGGATTAAAGTTTCCTAGATAACTTAATTGCATAAATTTCTGTATTCTCCTCTTGAAAATTTGCAGATGCTTTTCTGCAGAAAAAAAATAAAAGACATAGAGGCAAAAAGGCAATAAGATAATGTGAAGAAAACATAGCATCAGTGTTAGTGGTTGTGGCTTGTGTGAGCCATAAGATTTAAATAGGAACATAACTAGGATAAAGTAGACATCTAATAATAGAAAATAACTATTGTTTGCATGAGCACAGGCATATGTGTATCATACCCACAATGTTTACACACAGAAGAAATTTTAAGGACATAGGTGACTTTGAGACTTGACTTTTTCAATCAAAGAGAATGAGATAAAGAGGAGAAAAGGGCAAATCCATATCTAATATATGAAAGAGAGGGAAAAGTTTTTTTCACTGTTATCAGAATGTTTCTCCAGCAGTAAATGGACCAGAAAAAAATAATTAAGGTCAAAACTTAACAATATTTGATTGAATTATGAAGAAAATATATACCAAATATTTGTTAAGGTATTCATGAAGAATATAATTATAGGAGTTAATAGTGTCACTTCAAAGAGTCCACATATTTGGTTGATTTAGTGAGAGAAGGTGGCATTCCAAATGGATTTGGAGGTTCAGTAGGATTTCCTTAAATGGCAAAAGAAAGGTCTTTCCACACAAGTTAAATGAATAAACAGAAAACAGTGTTTAATTGGTAGTTCCATGCTTTTGTAACACTTGCAAATGCCTTCCTTCCCTCTTGCACTATGGAAATTTCCTTATATCCTCTGTATATTTATACTTTACATAAATGAAACCAGGTATTGAAGACAATTAACTTATAAAGAGTAAAGTTTTTTTTTAGCTTATGGTCTAGAAGCTCCAATCTAAGATCTATTTATTTGTAAGCAAACCATAGTCTCATAAATCAGGAAGCATAGCAAGGCTGAGAACCTGAGGCCCTAAAATCCTCTTTGAATGCTCAGGAACAGTGACTTAAGGACCTCATATTAGCCCCCAACTATTAAAATCCATAGCACCTCCCAATACTATAATTATGGGGATAAAACCTTAAAACATATGAACCTTTGGGTGATACTAACCAAACCATAGTAGTCCAAGTATTTCCCTCATAAATTTTTGTCCATCTCTAGTGGAAATGAATCCTCTCCATCAATGAATCCCAAAGTCAACTGTGCCAGTAGTTCTCAAATTTTATATCCAAAGTTTCCATTAAGACTAAAAGCAAATTCAAAAATGAGCTCTATCACATTTTTTTTTTCAAGATAGAATGATGGGACAGACACGGTGCAAGAATTCATATTCTAAAAGAGAAGAATAGGGTAATAGAAAGGGATAGATCCAAAGAAAGATGAAAACCCTGCAGGAAAAAATTAAATCCTAAAATTCCATGGACAACATGCTTGCTACATGGTGACAGAAAGTAGCCCTCCCATGGACTTAGACAGATCTGTCTTGTGGCTTTGCTGATCATAGCCCATATGTCACTCTCTTGTGGTTCTGCACACTGCCTGTCCCCCTCCTCTGTGTGTGTGTGTGTGTGTATCCATTTTCTTAATTCATTCATCTATTGATGGGTCCCTGGGATAGTACTATAACTTGGCTGTTGGAAGTTGTGCTGCTCTAAGAATTGAGGTGGATTTATCAATATAGTATACTGCTATTAGTTGTAGTTTTTTTTTTTTTAATAAGTGCCAAGGAGTGAGAGAGCTGTGTCATACTTTAGTTCCATTCCAAGTTTTTTGAGGTATCTTCATGCTGCTTTCCAGAGTAGCTGTGTAATTTGCAGTCCCACTACAGATGAATATACTTTTCCACTCACATCCTCACCAGCATTTATTATCATTTCTATTCTTGATAATTGTCATTCTGACTGAAGTAAGATAAAAATCTCTGAGTAGTTTTAATTGCATTTATACAGCATCAATTTTGAAATTATTATATTTGAGATGACTATAAGGCATATCTTATATTCAATAGTTCATTGGAGTTGGAAAGATTTAAGGTGAAACTATATATTTTATAGTAAGAACTTGAAAATTGTACAGTAAATTGACTTGAAGAACAGTACTATAGAAGAAAACCTAAATAAGGAGAAAATAGGTCAAGAAGGACTAAAAGCTAAAAAAAACACTCAAAGAATTTTGCTCTTAAATTAGTTTCTAGAGAAACTAAGCACTACTATGTATTTTCAAGAGGAAAGAGTTAAGAAAAGATGTTGTCAGTATAAGAGGGGTGAGAGAATGTTTACATGTTGAAAATAATGAATTTGTGAAGTAAGAAAATTACAAGAGGTGAAAGGGAAATTTATAGAAGACTCACCTTAAATTATTAGAGGTAACTTCCTTTGAATAAGGGGCAAAAGAGACTAGATATCAACTGAACTTGGCTACCAGCTTCTTGAAATTATTTTTTATTTGCTGTTGTAATTATTGTGGTATGATGAAAAAGTTATTGTTATAAGCTATAATTGGATGAAATATATATACATGACTTAGATATATGTATTAATTCTGCATACTTCTTTAGATTTTGATAATAGTTTCATTATTTTAAGTGCTTATAATCTACTTGTATATGTATGTATAAGTGTGTGTGTATGGTTAGAGTTACAGTTGCATAGATATGTCATATCTGCATTATTAATAATTAAGAAAAATAAAATTTCTTAGAATATGTGGAAAAACTAAGCTCATCTTTTCAAATATTTTCAAGCTAAGTAATCATGTAACCTAGCATAGCAGTATTTGTGGCAAAAAAAAAACATCATCAATTAAATCAGTATTATATAGATTTAATTAACTTCTAATTACAAAGTCAATGGTACTTTAGAAAATTTAACTGCTATGATTTTGATTTTGAATACTTTATTAGTCAGATTTTCATTGCTACTAACTAAATTCCTTATGAAAACAATTTAGAGGAGAAAATATTTATTTTGAACTCACAGTTTCACAGTTTGACTCCAAGTTCAGACAATATCATTGTTTTGACCTGAGGCATGGCAGAGGATCATGGGAGAAGTGTGATGGAGGAAAGCTGCTGAGTTCACTGTATCCAGTAAGCAGATGAACAGCAAACAAGGAACCAGGAACAAAATATATTCTCAAAGGGCATGTCCCCAGTGATCTACTTCCTCAAACCATGACAAATCTGCCTACATTTATTACCCAGTTCATTAATTCCAATTGTTAATCTGTCAAATGAGCTAATTTTGTGATTAGTTTACAGCTTGCATAATCCAATCATTTCACCTCCTACATTAACACATGAACATTTTGGGAGGACACTTCATACATTCCATTCCTGGTCTCCAAAAGTTCATGTCCATGTCATAAGAAATTGGTTCCAAGAAATGGAGTCATTGCTCTAACAAATCTGACTATTGGTTCAGAATACTTTGAAACCGATTTACTGGAGCCATTTTGAAAATTTTGGAGATGGAGGCTAGAGAGCATTAGAATGTTGTAAGGAGATTTCAATGGGTAATTTGAGTCAGAGCTCAGAACACCAGAATGCCAAAAGGAATTCAGACAGCAAAAACTAGGCTCATAATATTCGGGCAGAAAAGAAGACTCTTTGGAAATTAGACTAGAGATCAATTTATTATGCTCTGGCATGAAGCTTATCTGTATTTTCCCATGTTCTGAGATTTGGTGTTAGATCAAATTTAAAGGTAATAAACTCATTAACTATCAAAGAAAATTTCAAATGCAACATAGTATTCAGTCAGTGGCATGAATACCTCTGGCTGCTTTAGCCAGGTTTACTAAAATATTTAGGAAGCCAAAAAGAAGAAAAAAACTTGCTGTATAATCAGAAAATTTCCATAAAATTGGCATCAAGGAAGATACAGTTGCTGAAGAGATTATCTCCACTAAAGAGAAGCTAAGTACTTTACATAGAGACAATGGAATAGAAAAGGGCATCTCAGGAATCAGCAAGATAGCACCCATTCCAGTCTGAAAGGTATACAAAGGGTGACTCCTTGAAGAGACTAAAGGGGCCCAAGGTTCATACAAGGGTACCTAGGAAGTTTTTTCCTAAGATTTAAGTCAACATTCTCAGTCACCCAGGTACTCAGATGTTCTCTTGGCCAAGGTCTGAAGGCCCAGCAACTACTTTTGTTGGTGGCAAACCTTGGTGTCATCCACATCATGACAGTTCTGAAGGAATGCAAGACACTAGAGTTATGGGTCATGGAGGTTTCCACTAAGATTTAAAAGGAAGATTTAAAGGAAGGCCTTGGAGGCTAGGTAAAGTGTAGCAGGGTTGAAATCCCTATAGTCAGTCCCTGAGAGGGCAATGTATGAAGCTGTGAGAATGTAGTAAAAGCTGTAATAGAGACCTAGAAATTAACAAATGCCAGTAATATGAAATATCTGCTGAGGGAAGTTGATAGCTGTGAATAGATGTGAACCAAGAAAGAGGCTATTAGGGCTACAACCACCAAAATCATAGGAGAGGAGTTGCCCAAGTCCTTTAGAGATCACATCTCACCAACATGTGGCCCAGATGATAAAAGTGGAGATCCAGTACTTGTTTGCCCAGCAGAATTTTGACCTTGCTTTGGTTTTCTCTTTTTTTTTATGATCCTATTTCTCCTTTTTAGGATGAAAATGTTTACTCTGTGCCATTGTATATTGGATATATGCTACTTGCTTTTGATATTTACAGGGGCTCACAGCCAAGAGTTTGCCTTGAGTCTCAGATGAAACTTTGGACATGGACTTTTGGGCAGTGGTGGAACTTTTAAGACTAAGAGGACTGTTTAAGATTGTTATGGTTTGAATATGAGATATCCTTAAATAAAGCTCACATTAGGCAATATGAGAATGTTCAGAGGTGAAATGACTAGATCACAACAGCCATAATCTAATCAGTGAATTAATTCATTTGACAGAGTATAAACGTGAATGGATTACTGGGTAAATGTTGGTTGGTAGAACATGGCTTGTTTCTTTTTCCTCTTGTTCTCTCTGCTTTCTGACTACCATTAGCTGACCTGTTTTCCTGTGCCATACACTTCTGCCATGATGTTTTTCCTCACTATAACCTCAGGAATAGAGTTTGGCCACTGAAATCTCTGAAACTATGAGACAAAATAAACTTTTCCTCCTCTAAGTTGTTTTCGTAAGGTATTTTGGTCACAAAGATAAAAAGTTGACTAACAAAAACACTAAAAAAAATGATTTCAATGGTTTTATGTTGATATTCTTCATTTCACAATGATACTTTCTAAGTATTAAGAAAGAAAATATAATTGATATTTGAAAATAATGAGAAATAACTGTCACAGAGTAAATTACTATCTTGCTTTAAGAAATTTCATTCTCCATCAGTGATATATAGTATGACCAATGAGTAACCATGATTTTTTTCTTGAAGCTAATGTCTAAACATCTCATTTATGCAGTATAATTTAGATTTAGTTGTTCCAAGTTTTAAAGTTGAATTTGTACTTGTCAAATTGCACCATCTAAGTATAGTGACCTCTACATCCATTTGATCTAGACTCTTAATTTTTTTTAAAATGGATTTTTGGTGAGACTTACTATCTTGCCTTTAGGATTAAATGACTACGTTCACAAAACTGGTAAGTCCTAGGTCTTATTAGATTCCACATGTGAGTGAAATCATGCGGTAATTATTTTTCTATGCTTGGCTTATTTCACTTAGCAAAATTATCCTCATTTCCATCTATGTTTGTCACAAAGGACAAAATTTCATTTTATTTATGGAGTAATAGTATTTCATGGTATGTGCACTACATTTTCTTTGTTCATCATTTGATGGATCCTTAAATTGTTTCTCGAGTTGTTGTGAATAGTATTGCAATGCACATAGGATTGCTCATAGCCTTTAAGCATACTAATTTCATTTCTTTTGGATATCCACCAAGTACTGGGATTTCTGAATCATGGGTAAGTTCTATATTTTTAATGTTTTGAGGACCATTCATAATGTTTTTTATACTGTCTGTACTAAATAAAATTCCCAAAGTTGATAAGATAGAAGTTGAAAGTAGAATGGTGACTACCAGAATATGGAAAGAATAGGAGAGAGGGAGAAATAAGAAGGGGTTGATAAATGAGCACTGAATTGCCTTTAGATACAAGTAAATTCTGATGTGCTATTCCATAGTAGGGTGACTATAGATAATAATAATGTGCTCTGTATTCAAAAAAAACAGAAAAACGTCTTTTGATGGAATGTCCTTCCAGTATTATGGTTTATATAATGAAGATGAAGGAGTTTTGCAGATATAACTAAGATCTAAAATCTATTGATTTATACTTCCTCAAACATACATTATTCCAGTTGGAGTATATATCATTTAAAAGAGAGACTGGTCCCTCCCAAGTTGTGAAAGATTCTTCTGATCATTTTAGTTAAATTGAGCTGCTGTATTTCAAAACTTTAGAGGGCTTCAGAGACATCTTTGTGGGTAAAGCATTTTAGTTTGTAAAAGTTGTATAGACTCTGGCCAATGAACAATAATAATACAGGACCCTCAAATATAGCTGTTCAAAGAAATAAAAGATGCCAACAATGTGAGTGTATGTGGAGGCAGAATATCTTCTAAAAAAGTTAATAGATGAGAGTACAGCCTAGCTAATCCTGCAGGCTAAGAGGAACCTGAGTGTATGACCAAATTAGGCTATACCCAACTCCCCACCCATGAAAACTTCTGAGATTATAAGTTTGTTAATTTAAGCTGCTACATTTCTTTAAATTTGCATGTCTTACAAAACTGTCTAAATTTGCATAAATAAATACTTGTTCCAAAATTATCAATTATAAAATTATACATAAATAATATATTGATATCACTTTTGAAATTATGTGTGATTTAATTTAAACTTCACAGCTTCAGTTCATATAATTTGTTCAGAATCAATTGAAACAGAATCACTGGATCTCAAATATAAGAAAATTCAAATGATAATGAAAGTCTTTTTTAAGTTACTGGCCATAAGAATATTTGCAAGTGTGTAGCTTTAGAAAAGAATCTAAATTTAGAACACAAACCAGGAAAGGAAATCAATGTATTGAAAGAAAGATTTTAATTAAACTAAATTGCTGCAAAACATTTTAGAAAAATATATTAACTAACAGAAATCTAAAGAATCCGACCAGTTTATTCTTGACTATATGTCATTAACTGAACATCTTCCAGAGAAGTATTATTAATGTGAACTTACCATCTGAACCAGGATTACTTCAAAATATCACTGAGTAAGGTTTGTGTATTTCTTTGTAAAATGATCAAATATAAATTGTTCCACTTAAGATTAAAAAATCCTCAGTAAACTTGATATTCCTATGAAGTTATCATTTCCCTTGAAACCACTCTTCCTTTATTTTTATCATGTATTTGTGCGTGCGTGCGTGCATGTGTGTGTGTGTGTGTGTGTGTGTGTATGTGTGTGTAGAAACAGTATGACCACAGATCAATGCAAGGGTCTTAGCAGAAAATCGAAAATTATTACTGAGACAAGTTAGCTGAGAATGCTTGAAGACTAATCATCTAGGTATCTGCATTAGTCTATTTTCAGTAGCAGCAAAATATATGAAGCTGAGTGGCTTACAAAAAATTGTTTAACTCATAATCTTGGAAGTTTGAAGGCGTGGCCAGCTTTGAATGAGGACCTCATTGTAAATGGCAGCACAACTGCAGGAATTTATGTGAGAGGAAGGGATCACATCACAGAACAGAAAGGCATAGGGGCCAGAATGTGGGCCACTCACAGTGATCTTTTCAAGAGAACTAACTCAGTATCCCACAAGAACTACTTCAATCTCTTCCAAATGCAGAGACCACAGCAAGACCTAAAGACTTTCCACTAGGCCTACCCCCTTCTTGATATTGTCATTTTGGGGACCAAGTTTCCTACTTGGAAGACAAACCATACCCAGACTATAGCAGAATTGAAACATCGGTGGTCAATAGGGAGCATATTCCATTGGAGACATAATTTTGATTATGTCTTGAAAATTTAAAGAGAATTTTGTGGACAGGAAAAAGAGTGGCAGAAGTTTATGGGTGAAAAGTAAGGGTCTAGTGCCGGAAGCCATCCATGACTCATATGTGAGCTGAGCTGTGTGTGAACTGAGCAACGTTGGAGCTATTAGGCAGGGAAGCCTGGTTTAGGAACTCCCAGTCAGAATCCGCTGGTTTGAGAATGCCTAAATCACATGGCACTCTGTTCTAACTCACCCACTCAAATTCAAGGGTAGCCTCCCCAAGTTGGGTGTAGCTTGTCAAAAGCCAATCAACCTGTTTACTGCAAGACCCCTGCCACACCAAGAAGCAAGCTTGGAAACAAGACTCCTCCCATGGAAACCTTGTCTCTGCCTTTGATGTACTCCCCTTTAAAGAATCAGACATTTTTCAATTGTTCTGTTTCAGCTGCCTTCAGGACTGGAAGACCCATCAGGTGCTCTGCTTTTTTAAATGTAACTTTTGGCTTTGTCTTTATTTCTTACTGATTTTTTAAGACTTTTTGTTTTCCCAGGCAGCTCACACCTCCTGGGCAGGAATCTGCTCTGTCGGGATGCTGGCCACCTCATATAATCTAGGCTGGAAAAATAAGTTGTGAGTAGATGATATGCCTTTGCTAAGTAATATATCTTAATTGTAAGCAATTGAAATTATGGTTATCTATGAAAACTGACTGAGATAATAAGAAGATGAGTAGATATTTTAGAGAGGGTGGGTAAAGACGTTTTATGAAAAGAAAATAAAAAATGAGCAGATTTGTGGTAGGGAAATAAAACTGATTTACAATCTAACCTGCTAGGCACTGACTAATAATCCAGATTATAAGGCAAAGGAAGAGTGCAATGGGCCTTTTTTTTTTTTTTCCGTAAGAGGAAGAAGTCTGCAATCCAGTACTCTACTGAGGAATGAATAACTACATCAAATGTATTAGGGAGAGGCCGTTCTCCACATAAGGCAGTTAGGAGCCTCTTACTTCTATGATCAGTCTATCTTTAAGTAAGATACCAATTCAAAGCTAAGTGCAAATATTTTAATCTTATAAATCCTAAGGTAAAGTTAGGGATGATTTTACATTCCTAACAGTATGTCTTTTAGTTTTCAAATGATAACTGATTTTGTCATCAAGAAACTGAAACAAGAATCTTAGTAGCCAAAAAAAAAAACGTTGGAGAAGCAGACTAATATTTTGTGAGTTTTAGAGTGTCTAGGAATACTTGATACCAATATAGAAGAAATAAGGCAGTATGATGTCTAAATAGAAACATACCCCAAATTTTAGCAGTTTTAAAATGAAACTCTTTTCTACCCAATATTAAATAAATGAGACATATAAAACCAGAATTCTAGTATTTCTTAGGAATTATTGATCTGCAATTTAGTGAATGTCATGGACTACTGTGCTACACATATTAAATGGATAGAGTTGATGAGTCAATGGAGTGAATATCACATGTAGATACGAAGTCAATGTTCAAGTTTTGGTAGTCTTCCTTACAAGGAAACTGGCTTGATTTTGCACAAATAAAACATTTTATATCAAAGACACTAATGGACAATAGCCAAAGCAATAGAAAACAAATCTGTCAAATTAAATATGGTGCCACATAAAATGTTCATGTACCAATTCTACTTATATTATATTCATGGAAATGCAAATGAAACTTAATGGATGTTATTTTATTGGTGACAGAACCAGAAAAAACATTTTATTATTTTTCTTCAAATTATATCTGGACTAATATTTATTCACAGAGTTTCAAATGAATATATTCTGGCTGGACATTTTATTGGCCATTATTTCTATTAGGCAAGAAAGAGTATATTATAGCATACTTTAATTTCAGTACTAAACAATTTCATAGCTTAAAAAGAAACAATAATATCAGTTGAAAATCAAGTCAGCTTAGGGGTTTATAATTTACTTCCACTATCCAACTTCCATTTTGGGAATCCTCAGTTTGCTCTCCAGATACTGAGATTGTAGATTGGATTGGAATATGTGTTTGGTCTTTGATTATCATTCGACAAAATAGCCTCATGCTGGTCACAATTGTATCTTTTATCTGATGACCTCTAAGAAATGTCCACATGAAAATGTGATTTCTGGTTTTCAGTCTACTTAGTAATTCCGCTTGTTACTCCAGGAGATAAATATCCAAAACACCTTAGTTTAGTACTGCAGACTTTATTACCCATTTTTAAATACAATTAAATGTACTAGAGTGATACATAAGGATTTGGCATTTTATAAGTCAGTAATAATTACTGTGGATACAGAGTATCTTCTTTTAATTATATCATTTTATTAACAATTTCCCAGTACGTTATTTTATGGAAAAATATGTTTGTGTAAAAGACATTTTTGTAAAAATTTCGTAGGACTAAAAGTTATTAGTTTCATTCTAAACTCTCCATAATATCAACCATATAATTTTCAATTGCTCCTTATCTCTCTATAATATCTATTCTAGTATTCTCAAAGCCAGGGTAATCTAATACTTGCCTTTAGGCTGATTATCAAAATTATCAAAATAACAGATTGTTGAAAATGTTATATAGCTTCTCAGTCTGTCAAATAACTTTCATTAATCTGCTGATTTACAAGGTTTTGTACTCAGACTAATTGGATAATTTCCTTTTTTTTGGATGCAAATATGATTCTTCAATGAAATGGCAGATCTCTATATTCTGAGTAATGTTCATATGACACACAGATGAACTATAAAAACATCTAAAGTGTCATTTATTTCCTTCTTCCCAGCTGTATCAGTATGATGTCATCAGTAAAAGAAACCAGTGTGATACCATCTATTTTCATAAGAGGATCAGGTTCACTGTGTATTACTTGGAGAAGAGAAACAATTAAGTATCTCTGAATAAATAAACTAAAAGGTCACTTCAATTCCCATCAGGTAAAACACTTTTTTCTATGCATCTATACTTTTGCTCTTGTTGATATAAGCCAGAGATTGACATGCTCAATCTGTAAAGTACTACAGAGTTTTTAAACTTTATGGGCCAAGAAGATCTTGCAAATATTCAAGTCAGCAATTACCATGTAAGACCAGCAATACATAATATGCTATGTTCCAGCAAAACTTTGTTCACAAAAACAAACAGCAAGTATGTAGACTCCTGATATATAAAAACATAAATTTATCAGATTAACATTACTATTACAACTTTCAAGTTCTTATCATATAGTCCAATAAAGTAAATTGGTTCAGAATTGCATCTCCAATAGAAAATATGACATAATTAATGTTAACACTTATGGGGAGGTTTTTAAGCCCTACCATTTAAAAATTATATTTTGAATATTCCTTTTGTAAAAAAACACAATTACAAAAGATTTTTAAGGAATCAAAACACGTGCCTAATACACATTTTTGTGATTATATTGATATTTAAAATATTAGACCTCAGATGAGGCAAGGACAATAAAAAGGAAATTGATACTTATAAACCGGAATTGTTGTTCGCAATGAAACACTGTATAACCTACATCAAGTAAGAAGCAACTCCTCTGATGATACTGTACCTAAGTAAGTGCAGATGTCTATATATACAACACATATGATGCACAAAAATAGGTGCTTAGACATTTCTGCATGAGGTTTCTTAAAACATGGTTTAAGGGTAATGGAAGGATTCTTCTGGTTGCTGAGTACATTAATTGAAGCTATTTGCTGAAGCACAATCTTCCAACCAGCATGCCATGCACAGTGCTATGGCTGGTTCATAGAGGTCTATGATGTTGACCCCCTTAGCACATGGAATACCCAGGGAGTCTTCTTGGAAGTCAGAACTCCCAGCTTGTTATCCTTTACTATAAGAACCTTCATTCCTTTATCCTAAGAAGCCATATTGATTTGGTCATTTTCTGAGAATACTCTAACATGAAAAATTATGGAATTTGGCTGCCCTCAAGGCATGAGTGAATATGTACATGTTGATGTAAAACAACTCTACAAGGAAGTCTGTCATAAGGATTCTGTTTATCCCCTGATATGATTGCATTTAGTCTAGTGCATGAAATTTTCATGATGGCACTGTTAAAGTTGATTTGTCTTCAGTTACCTGATGAGAAACAGTGGCAGTTCCCTTGAAGAAGAATTAGATCAATGTTTTTTGCTGATATTTATGCTTTTATAGCAGAGTTTCTTAAGAGATCATCTATGTTTCTTTTTCTTTCTTTCTTTCTTTCTATTTATCAAAGCATTTGAATGTTTTTAATTGGTTCAGATCTAGGACACAACTATGATTCATAGAACACTGTGGTTCCTGTGGTGATCCAGATGTCTTCAATTATGACTTCTTAGCTTTACCAGTTCCTTGGCTGCCTGTTGTTTAGTAATTTAGTTGCCTGTTGATTTCCTTCTTGAAAGCCATGCATTTTCAGTCAGATCTCTGCATGTGAGACCACTCCCTGAGTCTTGAATAGTCCATCTGCTTCTGCCTTTCATAACGATCATGATACTTTGATTTCTATGGTTCCCACTAACAACTGCTAATGTTCACTCTAGGTTTCTCCCATGACTTCTGGAAGTGTTGTCTCAAGGGTTTGCTTTATTCTCTCTCACTAGCATTCCAAGTTTAGCAAGCATAACTCCAAATATATTTCTTAAACATTGAAGTACTTCTCCCAAATATTTCACATGGCAAGTGTACAATGTGGTGGGTGAATAATGTCTCCTCCAAAGATGTCCATGTCCTAATGCTTAGAATGTATGAATATGTTACTTTACATGGCAAAAGGGAATTTGCATATGTTATTACACTCTGGGCCTAGAGACAAGGAGGTTATCCCAGATTATCATTATTGTGTAATCACAATCTAATGATATGAGTTCTAAAAGCTGTCAGGAGAGAGATGTGATGACAGAAGAGTTGTCAGACATGCAATATCATTGATTTTGGAAATGGAAGAAGAGAACAATGAGCTAATGAAGGTAGGCAGCCACTAGAAGCTAAAAAGGCAAGGAAATAGACTGCCCTGGAGAGTAAACCCAGCAAAACTACCTGACTTCTCTTTTTCAGAACACTAAGATAATAAATATGTGTTGGATTAGCTACTGAATGTATGGACATTTGTCATAGTATCAATAGAAAATGAATAGATTAAAAATTGTGTGAATTTTTAAATAAATAAAGATATATACTATTTAATATTTCTGTGTTTGAAATTTTTGAATCTCTTGTTCACATTATGAAAAGTTTTTGTTATTTTTGTTGTTTGTGTTTTTTATTTCTATCCATTACAACTTGCATGGGCATATCATCTTTGTGTCAAGCCCATATATAAGGCAAGGTCATGGCCAAGGCCTAATTTTTTGACAGGCAAATATCAAATGAGACAGTCATATTTACATTAGTCAGTGAAATGAAGAATTAGTGTAAGATGCCAGATCCTCATGATTCTTGTCCCATACATAAAATGAGATGGCATGAAAATAAAAGGGGACCAAAAACTGCAATGGGAGTTGTGACAAACCCTGTTGTGGTGGAGTTCATTTTAGCATTCAGCTGAGTATTTTACACTCTGAAGCTCTGCTTTAAAGAGTCTGGGACAGACAGCTTTATGCTGGAACCAAAGGTAAGAGAAACTGTTTTGGACAGTTCACAAGAAAATTCAAGGTGGATACCAGAGGGCCTTCAAGAGCTCCTTGTCAACCTCCACCTTCTGTTCTGAGATCACAAATTTGAAGACTGACAATATGGTGAGCAGATTTTTCTTTTTTTTGTGGGAGGTGGGATAGCAAGGATTGAACTCAGGGGCACTCTGAGCACATCATAATCAAGGATCAAATTGTTAGTAGGCTTTGGTTTGTAGGGTCCATGTAGACATGTTCAAGTCACCAGAGAGAGCAAAGCAAGTAATACCCTAGACTCTGAAGATGAGAGAGAGAAAATCTTGGTTTTGTTTTTGAATAATGCATAGAGTAAGAACAGATTATCTAGATCTAAAAATGCTGAAGTTAACAGATAAGATTTCTGTAGAATAAAGCCAACAAAATATAAAGCAGCCAGGTGAATAAATGAAGAAATAGAGCTCCAGCATAAATTTATAAAATTATTCATCCTAAAATTAGTCTTACTAGCTTTTCCAGTAGGAATAGACATTAATCTTTTTTGTACAATGAATTTTAGTTATGGGTCTTCCTTTTACTATTGAATATGATCATATTGATATATAAAGCCAACATTAAATGGCCTGATCTCACTTTCATTGATGCTGAAAAGTTAAAAAATACATTAAATGGGTGATAATTGTTAATTTAGGATTGTATAATTTCCACATATACATACATAGGAACTAACATAAAACTAACATATAATTCTATTAATTTATGACATGAACTTAGTTATAAATTAAATGTCATGTTTGAATTATACTTTGAAACTATAGTATGTGAGTTTAGAAATATGTAGAGGATTATTCTATACCTTGTATTAAATCTTTACCTTTATAATGAGACAAAATGTTTCTTCAACCATACCTTTATTGGAATGATGGTACAGTTAAGAGAAATTCCAAGGTTATTTAATGAAGTGCTCCTTGAATTACTACGTAAAATAAGATGGTGACATTTAAACTGCTTGTGCAACCCATGTAACTTACATGTTTAAAGTATATGCTAAATTCTTATGCAGCCAAAACATGAGACTTACTCACATCAGTCACACCAAAGAAAATCCTTTGTAAGATTGTATGTTAGAAAACCAAATGATATCTATCAATTATTCTTTCCATGGCAGGAGAGTTGGAAATCACTCCAAAAACTGAAAAGTCTAAAAGCTATATTTTTAAGGCATCTAAGAGTTCGCAAGTTAAATTTTGAAGAATGAAGATATGATGAGCTGAATTTTTTGTTGTTGTTGTTAGGGGTCAGTACTGAGGATTGAACTCACAGGCACTCTGAGCACACCAGTGAGCCACATCTCCAGCCCTTTTTTGTATTTTATTTACAAACAAGGTCTCACTGAGTTGCTTAGTTCCTCATTGTTGCTGAGGCTGACTTTGGACTCAAGATCCTCCTGCCTCAGTCTCCTGAGTCACTGGGATTATAGGAGTATGTCACTGTGCCCTGAAAGCTGAATTTATTAATGAAGTTTCTTTTAATTCTCATAACTCCTAATTATCATAATTATATACAAGCTATTTTTTTTCTCTCAGTATAATTTATTTCTTCTTCTTTGATAATGATTTTTTTTAATTTAAGTTAATTTTTGGTCTCCTGCCTCTTTATAGGTATTAGAACTTGATTGTTAAACTCCTACTGTCTATATACAAATCAGAATCTTCTGTTCTTTGTTACACATCAATGTGAAGTAACCCTCTTTAATTTTTTTCAATTTATGTTTGAAAATATTTATGTTTGCTTGTTTCCTTTATATTGCACAGGCATATATATGTAGATATCTATTTTATATCTATATCTATATCAATATCGATATCTATATATGCACTAGTACATGATTCATGATTTAAACATTATCTCTATCCTTTTGTAGAGAAGTAGCATCTACTCTCATTACTTCATTTTTTTTTTTGGTACTGGAGATTGAACTCAGGGGCACTCTACCACTGAGCCACATCCCCAGCCCTATTTTTTTGTGTTTTATGTAGAGACAGGGTCTCACTGAGTTGCTTAGCGCCTCGCCCTTGCTGAGGCTGGCTTTGAACTCACGATTCTCCTGTCTCAGCCTCCCTAAGTGCTGGGATTACAGGCTTGCGCCATCGTGCCCGGCTACTTCATTTTTTTCATGTTGCAAGAAGTTCACCACCAAATTATTCTATGGAAACATAAGAAGGATTATTTTTTCTTATTATAACTAGTAGTGAATAGCTCTCTGAGTTTAAATGACAGCTAAATAATTTGGAAATCATTACATCAAATCATGTATTTAAAATGTCCATAGACATTTCAATTCCTTTGTGATAATTTGATAAAATCAGTTCTTCATAGCTAAACATATAAAATCAGTAATTATATATATATATATATCAGTAATTACACACACACACACACACACACACACACATGATTTTTTTCTCCATGTTTCAAAGAAAGAAAAAATAACTGTCACTTAAGCCACACCAGAAAAACATATTTTAGTGCTAAAAGTATTATGTAATTTATATTACCTGAGCCAGGCACAGTGACACATGTCTGTAATCCCCATGGCTCAGAAGGCTGAGGATCATAAGTTCAAAGCCAGCCTCCGTAACTTAGATAGGCCCTAAGTAACACAGTGAGACCTTGTCTCTAAATAAAACACACAAAAAGAGCTGGAGATGTGGCTCAGATGTTGAGTGCTCAGTACCAAAACAAAAAAATCAATTTACCTAAGTCACAAAGAATGTCTGTCTATATATGGTGTCTTAACAATTGCATTGGAAATCGAATGCCCATTCTTCACTTGTGATGAATGTCTAAAGCGGGTCCAAATTTGATTTTGGCATTGTTACCAGCATCAATATTCTGATGAGGAATTAGAGATTGGAATTATGGATTCCTATTGCTCTCATTTTGGTTGCTTCAGTTTTATAGATTTTTTTCCCCATAGAAGAGCATGATCAAAAAACAGTTAAAATTTCTTCCATTTTTGTAATCAAATTATTTGGAAAGTTTAACTGTCGAAAATCAGGCAGTAGGACATATGTGGGATAATCTATGGGTGACCTATCATTAATAATGATTTACTTTTTGTGTTGTAGAATGGAAGGTTTAGACTTAACAAAGAACACAGACATTCGTGTTTGCTTCTAATGAAGAAGTAAATCCATCACTGCACTTGATGTTCAGCTGAGACATTTTCCAAGTTTTCTTTGCCCTGAGAACAATGGTCCTTTCCAAGTTTACAAAAGTAGAGCAGATATACTCTTATAAGAAAAACCATATAAGACTGGCTGCTAAACTATTATTTGTCTACTTGGATTCAATCCACTTGTAGCAACTGAAACCTCTACTGTTATACATTTCCTCTGTAATTTTATAAGAGATTTCCAATCTTTTAAAGCTAAAGGACATAAGTGAGCAAACTGCATCATGAAGCACCTGAAGATATTTTGAAACTGAAATTATCAGAAATATAACACAAGCAGCTAAAGAAGAGACTCAGAGAACTTATAGAATGCTATGTCATTTATTTGTCTTTAACAACCCAACATCTTTGTTTTTAATGATAACAGCACATATATTTTCATGCTGAGATTACTATTGCTAGTAATAACTTAAATCAAATTATAAAATCTTTCCTGTTTCCTTCTCAATTCATAAACCAGAAGCCAATCTAGGACAAAATATGTGAAATATATGATTACATTTAAAAATATTTTAGAAATATGGAAATGGCATGAGAACAATTTTTACTAAAAAACATGAGATATAAACTTATACTAAATAATTTTCAATAATTCCACTTTTCTACATAAAAATATTAAAAATTTTTAAAAAATTGTTTAAATTAATTTGTAAAATATTGATTTTGAATTATTTTTATAATTGTGAAAATGTTAAGCAGTTTTTGCCAAACAAAATCTAAATTTTTTTCTGAATTTCAATGGCTTGTCTCTAGATTTTAAGTAGTACCATAATCCTTGTACAATTAAGATTGTATGTTTTAACAATCTCATGATTCTATAACTAAACTTTGTTCATAATATGTCATGTTTTCTGAATTTCCTTTTTTATCTCAGATATAAATGGAAGTTTTTTTATTACCTACCTCTAAATTATTTACAAAGACCTAATGTCTGTATTAATTCTATCAATGGTTTTGTTCAAACTATTGAATAGGTTTTCCTATTTCATAGATAAGTTCATCTATAACATGGAAATAAAGAGATCCCTTGACATAATGTATAGAATCTAAATATCAACGCAGAAAAATTCTGAAAAACCTCAGCAAAGTACAATAAAATTTTAGGAAACACAGAATGAGAGGAACACTACTGCCCCCAAGTGCTGACTAGAGATTGATGATGCCAGTGCCTCTTGGGGATAAAGTAAATTTGCTACTAATGCTCTAAATTCTGAAAAAAAAAAATCATTTAACAATATAATTTATTATTATGGTATGGAATGGGCAATTTCTTAAGGTGCTAAAAGGCCAAAATTTGGAGTCATTTGAAATGACTCCAAATTTTTATTTTTTTTTATTCCATGGGAATGTTAAAAGGAAAGATCAGCATCATATCTTTCCGAATTTTCTAGTTATATTTGTCTACAACTGTAGTTCAGATTAAGAAAATTAGAAGTAAAAAGCATACCTGAGATCAAATACCAGCTTCATCACTCAATGCTTGAACTTCTACAGGTTATGTAGCTAGCATATATTCATTATATTTGATTCAAATTTATAATTTTATTTTTAATAAAATACAAATATAATGTTTTCACTTAAAGATGTCTTTTTTTTTTTTTTTTTAAATTGGAGATTGAACTCAGGGGCACTCCACCACTGAGCCACATCCCCAGCCCTAATTTTTATTTAGAGATAGGGTCTCACTGAGTTGCTTAGCCTCCCACTAAATTGCTGAGGCTGGCTTTGAACTCTGGATCCTCATGCCTCAGCTTCTGAGCCACTGGGATTACAGGCTTGAGTCACTGTGCCTGTCCAGCAAGAAATCATTCTTAAAAAGTAAGTAAACATTAATGGAATTTTTCTCAATCTCAAACATAAATGTGAGATGTGAATCTTGGTCAAACAATCTATGCATATGGCTGCCTGGCCAGCGCTCTCTCCGTTTTGGTGGTGCTAGGGATTGAATCCAGGGCTTCTTGCATGCTAGGCAAGCACTCTACCAACTGAGCTGTATCCCCAGCACCCCAACGCCTGACTCCTTTGATGGCATCTTATCTATTCATAATCCAAAGAAACCTTTGGTGTAGTGTTAACAGTTGAGAATTTTTCCAATCTTTTCTAAATACTAATGAGAACTTACCATTTCTGTTTTATTGCAGGATTGTTTTACCTGGGATTAAATAAATTTCATTTAAAGTCTTAATCAGGGAATACACCATAGAATAAAAGTAGGAAAGGATATAGGTTTACCTCTGAACCTACAATTTACTATGGGAAGTGCTGCATGATCTTGAATTATTTTGGACATTGACTAACCTAGTTTGAGATCTCATTTCTTACCTGTCAGTTTGACAACAAAGAAAAACTCATAATTCTGTTGTAAAACTCAGGGAAAGAATTCTCATCTATTGTCAGTTGGGGTCCAAAAACTGTATAAATCTCAGAGGTAAAATTAAAAATATTTTAAAAAATGTGTATGCATTTGTCTTCTAAATCAACAATTTGTCAAGAAATATTGCCACAGATGGGAGGAACACATTGTGAAACTTATATATTAAAATGCTATTCATAGCACTTGGAAACAGTCTAATAATAGCATGATTGAGTAGTTTCAGAGTAAAGAAAGAGAAAGGCATTAAATTTCTCTAAATATTTTCACCTAATATGAATATATATGAATATATATGTGAGACACATATACATATGTTAAATATAAAATTGTATTCAAAGGAGAAATCAAAATTGAATTAAATTAAGAGGAAGTTAAATACATTAAATATATGTCAAACTTAAAATAACCACAGAGGAAATAAATAGTCCAATTAATTTGGAAAGTAGTACTTTTACTTCATATGATATTTTCCAAATATGAAAAAATAAGGCGTTAGTTGTCTGTCATTTTTATGGTAGTGATATTCAAAATGTAATTTTAAAATTATGCATACATTTAGCCCTTCATATCCGTGGGTTCTGAATCCACTGACTCAACAATCTAGGATCCATGGACAGAAAAATAATAAGTTTTAAAACTCAGTTTGTCCTGAACTTGTACTGATTTTTCATTGCCATTATTTCCTAAAAATACAATATAACAACTATTTATATAACATTTACACTGCATTAGTTATTATAAGCAATTAAAGGTGATTTAAAATAAACATGAAGATGTTCATAGGTTACATGCAAATAACAGTGCCATTTTATACAAAGGACGTGAGTATACACAGATATTAGTATCTGTGGAAAGTCCTTGAATAATCCCCCCATGGACACCAATAAATGACTGTATATAATATTGAAAATATTTGTATTTCATTATATGTAAATATGTCTATATTATATAAATGCTTATGTAATAATCTACTGTAAGAAGAATCACTGTTTTCATTGTTCCTGGTGAAAATAGAGGCATATATAAAGATAATTAGGGCAAAGTTCTTTAATTTTAATAGCTCAATGGCACAAATTCATACTCTCAAGAATAAATACAGTGACACTTCAGAAGTAATTACAGAGGAAATACCCATGTCAGTGTGTTTAGATACCATTGCCTTTAAACATCATTTGAATTTATATACTATTCCTATTAAAAAGATTCAGTGATCACTGGAGAAATGGCTGATGGCATGTATGAGCATGACAAGAACATGATGAATCTTGATCTCTTATTATTATAGAATACAAACAAAAGAAAACAAAGCAAAATCAATGGAAAAGTAATGATAAATGTAAAAAGACTCAGGGGAGAGTTTATAAAGGCTCCTGAGGTATTTATTTAGAATCCTTTGAGTATTAAAAGAATAATTAATGTGATTACCTATAATGCACTGAAATAAAAAAGTTCATGAATCCACAAGGATGATTTATAGACTAATATCTATTAATAAATATAACCAGAAGAAGGAGTTAGACATCTTCATTACAGCCCTTCTGTAACCATAAATTCTGGTTATAAAGTTCATCTTACAAAGATAGAGACTACCAGTACAAAGATTATTGAGGAATAAGTTATTTTCTATTGTCAAATTATAACCTCTTGCATTAATTTACTAATTAAAAGTGGGAAAACAACATTTACAACAGATAGATCAAGCAGTCACTATCTTAAGCAAACAACATAAGACAAACTGGCATTTACTTCCTCCTGATATAGCACCATATGAAATAGAAATTTTTACTTATCAAGAGTTTTTGGATCCAATTTATCTGGATAGTCAAATCGCCAGACTTATCTTAGATTTTTCTAAGGATGAAAGAACATGAGAACACAATAAGACCAAACCAGAGCTTATAATATTGTACATGAAAACTACTTATCTCATCAAATAAACAATATTTTGGAACATCAACACAACTGAGAACATTGTTCAATGCTATAAGTGATTAAAATTAATTTTGAGTGGCTAAGAGAAAAGTGACAAGGGAAGGCTGATTAGATAGCAATTTGAAAGATATTTTTAAAGACATTTGAATAGGAACTCTATTAGATTGTATTTTACGATCATGGTTAACAGTCATAGAAAAGACAGTGGTGTTTTTTTATGAGTACAGAAGATACATATGGAGATGGCATAATTAAGATATTATTAACATAAAGCTTTTATATAAATAAATTTTTAAATGTTGAAAAGTCAGAAAAGAATTCTCACTACTTCAGACATTTAGTGTGGAATTTAGGCTTTTCAGTTTTCAATGGAAATTAATGTTTAAAAAGGTATCATTTAGGTAAACATCATCAAATTCTATCAGACAAGATTGCATTTGAGACAAACTGCATCTAATCACAGTAAAAATGATAGGTTGTTCTAGTTCTACTTCTTTTAATATAGTAAGACAGTGATATGAAACCTATGTCTATTAGATTTTCTTTTTCCTCACAACCCAGTACCAGAAAAATTAATTTCAAGCAGAGTTCTAAAGTGCAAATATTTGGAAAAATAATTCCAGTATCAGCAGACTTCTGAAAAAAAAGATAAAATGTAAAATAAGCCTTTTTTTAAACTTATATGTGTGGAAGGAAAATACATTACAATACTTATGAGACAAATACATTTGTAAGTGTTCCATTGAATAATAATTATTGAAAAATTTTCAATAATTCAGCCCTTTTAGAGTATTTGCTTCAAATTAAAGTGAAAAATTATTATCAAAGATTTTTTAAGGTTTGCCATAAAATTTCTTCAATCATTTTAAAGTGTTGCATATATATACTACAATTTATCAACACAATTACCTTGAACTGCATATAATATGAAAAGACATAATACATTTTACCACTTATTTAGTTTGGAGAGATTATCCTTGTTACTATGGCCTTACTATATGGTATTAGATGGTCCCTATAGTCAAAATACTTTACAATATTAAGTGTATTTTATTATAGTAAGATATTACATCAATAAATTACACTGGGGAATGATGTGTTAGGTTAATTTTGTACTATGTACTTCAAATAGTTTAATCATTAAAGATTGCAAATGGCAAGGATAATCATAATATGTATTTAAAAATTTGGAATTTTCTGGGCTGGGGTTATGGCTCAGGGGTATCGTGCTTGCCTTGCACGCATGAGGCACTGGGTTCAATCCTCAGCACCACATAAAAATAAAATAAAGATATTAAAAAAAAATTTGGAATTTTCTGCTCTTTTGGTATGTATTTTTAAAATTCAAATCCAAATCAGAAATGATGTCAGTAAGATGGGGAAATTGTCATTTTCTATTTTCTTCTCCCAAGAGGTTTTGAATCCAATAAACATTCATGGATAGGAGGAGTTGGATAGGAGTGATTTTTTGAGTGTTCAGCACATCTTAGAGTAAGAAATTCAATAATAGGCATATTTAAGGTGATTAAGCAACAACAAAAATGTTTTACCTAATCACATCACCTGTTCCCCAAACTGACATAGTTCAGTGCTAAGTGAGCTGCCTTTGGTCCACAATTTCACTCATAGAGAAAAGAGTGTACTGGATGAGGGTTCAGCTCTCCTAGATGAGTGGGATGTGGCCAAAAAGCCCACCTCTTTCTTACCCAATCCAAAATATTGAGGGGATGATCATGACTGTATGTCCAGAAATAAATGGGAAGAGATGAAGACTCATAGTAACCAGAGTTAAGAACTCAACAAAAGTTACACATTCTGAGAATCTTCAATAGATTTTAAGTCAAAATTTATAAAAAGAGTCAAAGAATATAATGATAAAGTGGTCAATTTTGCAAGATGATTTATAACAATTATAAATATATATTCATACAGCATCAGATCACCTAATATATAAAGCAAATATTAATAGATATAAATGGAAAATATACAGCAATAAATAATAATATTCTACTTTACAAAATGATTAAAACACCAAAAAGCACACAAACACTGGACTTGAATTACATTTTAGAACTAAGGGATCCAATTAATATGTCCAAAACATTTTATCCAACTTCAACAGAATACACTTTTTTTCAAGTTCATAGACAGCATTCTCTAGTATTTTCTATATATTAGATCATTAACAAATATAAGATTGAAATCATATCAACAGTGATGTCAGCAGACAATCAGATAGGTGTTTCTCCAATCATATACACACATAGCAATAATAATTTGACAGTCATCCAAGGACAAAACAGTCTCTGTGGGAGACTTGAAAATCATATTAGAGTTCTTTAAACTCCACTTAGATCCTGCAATCTAGGAGAATGATTTTGTGAGGGCAGGCATGTCAGTTGTTTTCTGTGATCTGGACCTGGAAATGGCTCCAGTCTTTTCTAGGCTCCTACAACCATATTTGACTTGCTATTGCTACCAAAACTATTTTCAATGTTCCAGGAATAATCATGTTCTCTAATTCCACAGGAGATCCATCCTACTCTCTGTTTCCTGAAAATTCTCCCCAATTTAATTTCAGGCATCCTTGGCTATGAACCCGGATTAGTCCTATTACAAAAAGATCCAGAAATACATGCCTAAAGGGGGCTTATGGCATTTGTCTCACAGCATATTCATTATGGATTTAGCAGTTCTCCTCTGGGTTTATTTACTGACCTTATTTTTATTGGGAGTTTTCAAATTATCCTACACATCATCTCCAACCCCTTTCAACTGTGTTCTTAACAGCAAGTTTACATGATCAAAAACCTGCCAGCAGAAATTTCTGTTCATGACTAAAGTGATAAATCTGAATTATCAGGCTTGCTTATTTGAACCACATGTGACTCCTACCTAGGCCCTCTCAGCAGAAGACTGAGGCAGTACAGTGTAAACAGGGACCCACTAATTGATCCAGAGGAAGCCCTTCCAAAGATCAGGAGGAAACCTCATTCATCCAGGATATAGTAGCGGGCTCACTGGCTGCAAACACTGAAGCTGAAATTTTACCTAGTTTCCCAGGGCTCTGGAAACAATCCAGTATAAACAGGGATAATATAAGTTCTATGCCTACTATAGCTTCTGTGAACAGTTCTACCAATTGTGGATACAACTGTGCGCACTACAGCAGCCACATGATTAAATCCAAGCCCACTCAACCCTTATTCTAGATTCAGTACTGTCAGATCAGACCTAAAAGATTTCAACTTACTGAAATCAGCCTGTAAAACTAGTGGAGATGTTTATTTCTTCACATGCATAGCAACCAGTGCAAGGCTGCCCAAATTGCAAAGAATAATGGAAAAATGAAACAAACAAAGGACACTAATAAAGCTCTGAACCCAAAGAAATAGAGATACATGAGTTGCTGGAAAATACTTTAAAAAATCCTTCTAAGCTTTTTTTATTTCTAAGATAAGGAAGAAAATAAAAGTAAACAACTAAATGAAGTTATGAACCAAATAGAAATTCTAGTGCTGAATTATACAAAGGCAGACCTGAAAAAAATTAGCATAGTTTAAAATACTTACTACATCATGGAAAAGAAAAAATTATTGGACTAAAAGACAAGTTATACAAATAGCCAATTACAAGAAAAAAACACATAAAAATAGTACTGCAACAATTAATGAAATAAATTGAAGATTACACAAATAAATGGAGATTTATTTCATATGTATGGACCAAAGCAGACTAACCAAATTAATCTATAGGTTCAATGCAATCTTTAAAAAATCACAGTTATTTTTTTGTTTGTTTTGTTTTACAAAATCACAGTCAAGAAATTAATCTTGACAATGATTTTCTTGCTGTAGTCCAAATAGTACAGGAATAAAACAAACAAAATGAATTGGAACCCCATCAAGCTAAAGCTAAAAGTTTCTACTGAGGGAAGAAAACAATCAGAGAAAAAGAAAGAAGAAAGGAAGGAAGGAAAGAAGGAAGGCAAGGAGGGAGGAAGAGATGGATCTTAACATGATATCTGCATTCCCGTCTCCCATGTTTATTGCACATGAATTAATAAAGCATGATAAATAAGTTGATGATAAATAAAATAACTATACACAATTAATATACACAATGTAATATCATTCAGCCTAAAAATAGAAACCCTGCCAACTACAACACCATAGATTAAACTGAAAGACATTAGGCCAAGTGAAATTAGTTAGACACAGAAAAATAATACTGGAAATCTCAAACATGGAATCTAAAAAAGCTTAAACTCATAAAACAGAGAGTAAAATGGTGATTACAGGGACTGGGTTTGGGGAAAATGCAAAGATTTGTCTGAAGTACATAAACATAAAACTATAAGCTAAGTAAGTTTTGGAGACCTAATTTAAGTATATGAGTATAGTTAATAACACTATATTATACACTTGATATTTTCTGAAACATAAATATTAAGTTTTCCCACAACAACAAAAATGGAAAATATGTGAGATGATGTGTATTTTAATTATCTTGATTGTGAAAATCATTTAAAAATGTATATCACATCACATCATCTTACATATATGCAATATATTTGTCTACCATAGCCCAATATGATTAAGAAAAGAAAGTTATATTTAAAATACTTTAGTATTTAAAAAGTTAAATGCTGAAACAAGAGTAAAGAAGAAAATAAAAATACAAACCAGTTCTGACAGAGAATATCATCCACACTGTTTTATGCATTATAGTAAGTCAAAGAAATTGTCTTTTTTCTTTTTCAATATCTCAAAGTGATTAAATATACCATATAGGTTTTGTGTTTCTCTTCTCTAGATAGTTTATCCCTGTTAAATATAAATATTTTGCTTTCCTGACAGTATTTAATCTCAGTAACTGATTGAATTTAACTTTTCAGTATAGAAAAATAAGACATTATCTAACATGCATGGAAAAAATGCATTTATAAAAAATAAATGATTTTTAACAACTATAATATATTGTTATCCTCTGCCACTTCATATTACAACCAATTTGTGGAGTATAAGTTATTCAATTTTAATATGCCCCCAAGTCTGCTCATTTAAGATTAGTTTCAAAACTCCAGCTGTGTAGCATATTTGCTCCTACCTACTCTTCCAAACATGAAAAAAAATAATCCAATGAGGTCAGATTCCAAGCCTCCAATAGCACTATTTTATTTAGTGGTTGGTGCATAATAGGGGGCATACAAGAGTGTGATAGAAATAAGCTGTCAGATAATTTTAGTATATTTTAAACAGTGAAGAAATCTTCCATTTTAATGAAAGTATCTCTTATACAAGACTAATGTGCCTCATTTCTCATTTTAAAAACTGAAATATGAGTGTGTGCATGTACTTTTATGTCTATATTAAATATATATTTGTTAATTAATGATTATGACCAATTTTTAAAGAATTTAACCTTCATTTATTTGTCTTTATGTGGTGCTGAGGATCAAACCCAGTGCTTCACCTATGCTAGGAAAGTGCTCTACTACAATGCCAGCTCTATATTAAATATATTGTATTGAGGAGCTGTCAGGGAAGCTTGATCTTCACCTCAGGGAGTAGACTGTAAGAAGAGAGAGTCTGATATAATGTATTTAATTCATTGTCTCTTCAAATATTTCCTAAATATTAAGCAGTCTAGGTAAAAAGAGCTAAAAATTATACTAAAAAGCTGACACCTTATGCGAGATTTTTTTTTTCTGTTTTGGTATTTGGTCATTTTTAAAATAGTAATGAATAAAAATTGATTCAGAACATGGCAAAAAAAAAAAAAAAGGGCATGTGCTGAAAATGGACATGCACTGCTTAGATCCTTCTTTATGCAAGGATACATTTCTCACAGCCATGATGTGATCCTGCAGAATATTCTCAGCTGTCAATCTAGGTAGGATTGGCTTAGCTACAGATGGCCTCCTTCACTCATCATGCAAAGACTGACCCAGGGCTCCGCTCTATTGGTCTAACATGGAAAATTCTGCCCTGAGGTTCTCAAGGAGTCTGATGATGAAACTGGTTGGTTATTAAAACTAGAGTTTTCTCTTAATCCACCTCTCTCGCTTGCCTCCAAGTGTACTGAATCAGTGATAATTCCTAATAAACACTCCATGTACCGTACTGGCCCAGTGTCAGCACTTCATAGACAACAATCTGCAGTGATTTGGTTTTAGAGATGAATCACACACTGCTTGGCTCCCAAATAGAACTACATCCCTCACAGGGACTATTACATGGAACACTGATAGTCCCAGTCATAAAATGACAGGCAGATAGTAACACCTTTCTTCAGTGATGAATTTCAGTGGTTACCAGTGGAAGTAAAAACACTAGCTAGGGGTAGCAATGTATCAGGAATTTGAAAAGCATGAGGGAATAAAATGCATAAGAAAAATGGGACAGGAAGGCTATTACTAACTTTATTAAAATTCTAGAGAAAGGTAGTAAATGATTCATAGTAATAAACAGGGAAATGAAAGCCAAGTGGAACATTCTGAGATTCTTCTTTACAATATGTAAAGGTACTCTCTTTTTATTCTCTTCCCACCAAAAAGTTACTCTCTTTTTTGCAATACAGAGAGTAAAAGAAAGCATACTAAATAATACTGTCGGTTACTGGTGATGAGTTCTGCTTCTTCACATGCTGATGTATGACATTAGAGAAGCACGCTGAGGCAAGCATATAAAGCAGGGTTTATTTAAAAAGGGGGTAACATAGACTTCTCCCAGGAAAGAGAAGAGGGCCATAGATGGTATCCTAG
The DNA here is from genome assembly GCA_004024805.1 of Geosciurus inauris. Classification (NCBI taxonomy): domain Eukaryota; kingdom Metazoa; phylum Chordata; class Mammalia; order Rodentia; family Sciuridae; genus Geosciurus; species Geosciurus inauris. The sequence goes on along the minus strand of PVHX01006338.1, from coordinate 7,179 downwards.
TATCCCCAGAAGTACAGGTGTTCTGCCATTTTATATGTCCTAGGCTTCCTTTGTTCTGCTCTCTTTCCCTTATCTCTTTCCTGCCTACCTGACTACACCAAAAGGTAGGATGGACAGGGGGAAGGGCCAAAGAGGAGTCATCTGGGCAGGAAGGGGCATAATTAACAACTCCCTATAGGGAGGAACAATCCCTAGGACAGGGTACCTTAGCAACAGGTTGGAGTAGAGGCAGGTTATCTTGATAAGGGTAGAGGAAGAGCTCCGAAGGCATTAACATGTCAATACCTCTCCAACTTCCCAGACCCAAATTGGCTTTGATCCCACCTGACTTGATTTACCTATCTACACTGACTGCCTCTCCAATTCTGGCTTCAAAAGGGGTAGGCCAAATAGTTAATGCTTTATATAACAAATTCCCAAAGAATTTTCAACTATCAACCAAGGAAGATATACTTTGACAACATCAGAATCCTGTTGGGAATGAATGCAGCCCTGGCACATAGTTTGAGGAAATCTAAGAGGATGACCTATGAAGTTCTCAACTTTATATTCCCCTGAATCATAACCCTTCTCTTTTAGGAAAAAAAAAAATGCATAGAAATCAATTTGATAAAGAATATAGAATAGAAGATCTATAATAGACGATAAATAGAAGATTTTGGTGATTTGGGACAAAGTTTTCAAATGAAGAATTTAAAGCCCTGGTAATTACTCCATGAAATGATGCAAACTCACTACCAAGGTAAATCAGTCTGCAAATTTGCTAAGAACAAAGGAAATGAAAGTTTCAGAAATGTACTGAGAGGACAAGACCTGCGCCATTTTGCAATTCTTGCCCTTTGTCCCCAACCCAGTAGCCCCTGCCCAGTTCCTGAAACACACTTAATGGCACACTGCTCTGGTGCCAGTGAGTCCTTTTGCAATCTGGGCCAACCAATCAGGAAATTAAGCATTGGGCCCACCATAACCAAACCTATCAGCCTAAAGGTCAACTGACCTCATACTGACAACACTCACCCTTACCCAATCCTGTAGTGACAAGACCACTGTCCCCCTGCAAGCAATTTCCCTTACCCAATCATATAACGCCAAGGTATGTACTCCCCTGCTTGCAATTGTAACCCATAAAAACCCCTGCTCCCCTAGACTTGGGGCTGCACCTCTCTACCCAGTGCATTGGTGAAGGTGTGCGCGGTCCCTGCTGGAGCTTGAAATAAAAGACTCCTTTTGTAATTGCATCAGGATCGGACCCCTGGTGGTCTCTGGTGGTCTCCTGAGTCTGGGCATTACAGTAAATAAACTATGTATAATTATGTTAATGTTTCAAAGAAATATTCAGATAATGTACAATTTATTCAGAGCATTAAAATTTTTAGAGGGTCTCAGCATCTTTAAGAAATTCAATGGTAGCATTCTTTATTGAACTAGAAGTTGAACCCAAGGCTTTTGACATGATAAGCAAATACTCTACCACTAAACAATACCCTCAGCACGCTCTGTTATTAAAATTTATTTAGCACTGCTCATAATGCAGAAAACACACACACATGTATACACATATTCAAGTAAAACCACCTTATATTTCTCATTGGCTTCTGGAGACCACATAGTCTGTATCTGAGAATGTTGTTTAAGTCCATATCACAGATGATACGGAAAGCTGTTAAATTTGAAACAAATACTGAACATGAAAGCACTCTTGGATTGGTGTAGGCAGAAATTCAATTAACACTTCTACTGAGTCATATGACTCAATAATCGTTATTGATTTCAGAGATACTAGTGACATGGAAATCATTTGGTATATCTATGGTATGCTACAGAAGAAGTATCACTTCTCAAGCCTTAAGTCTTTTGCTTTTTGGAAGGCAGGCCTTAACTAGTGTTCAGGTCTTGCCAAAATGGAAGAAAAATAATGGATGCCTCAGTCTCTCCTTGGAACTTCCTGGAGGATTAATTTTTAGGAATAGGTTGTAAATCAGATAATTTACAAAAACCCAAAAACAGCTTTAAATCAGCTCATTCACTAATTACATTACGATGAATATTGGCAACTCTAGAAAAGGTAACTAATGTAATTCATAGACTCTACAATTATTTATGCAAAATATTTAACAATAAATTACAATTAACAAATGTGAAGAAAAAGCATCATATGACTCAATCACAGAGAAAAATAAGTAAATAAATAAATAGAATACTAGATTTGTTATATAAAGACAATAAATAACTATGAAAAAATAGAAAATACTAAAAGGACAATTAGAAAAATAAATAAAATGATGGAGAACTCTACTAGAATCATGCTTAGAAAATCACATAGAATTTCTTTGATCAAAAATATAATTAACAAAATAAAGGGTTTCAATAGCTAATTAAATTACAACAGTGAAATAGTAGATGAGAAGATATGTCAATATAAAACATTTAAATTTAAGTATAGTGGAAATGTGAAAAAGATTTTTGAAAGATATAGGAAATAATGCAAAGTTTTAAAATAGATAAAATTCAATTCTCAGAAAAAAATAAGAGAAAATAATGGGAGAGAAACAAAAATTAAAGAAAGTCACAGTTATTTTCAGGTTTATAAAATACTTTCAGGTAAATAGATTATTTTAGAAACAAGTTATTAAATTCCAAGGAGTAAAGAAGAGGGATGGCTGACTTTTCAACAGAAATAAATGACATTAAATAATTACATCTTTAAAGTGCCACGAGGAAGAACTGATGACATACTATTTTATATAATAATTATATTAAAAATACAGCAAAACAGAGACATCTGAACACAACCAAGACCAAGGTAATTCAGGTCCATCAGACAGAGTATAAAAATGGTTATAAACCTAAGCCACTGAAGTGAAATTCACTTTGAGCACAATATTTATCCTCAATAAATATAGAGAAAAAATAAAGATCTGCAGAAGTGTAATTATACAGGCAAATATAAAAGAATGGTATCTGTAGGAAATAGTAATTATGTTTTCTTGTATTTAAAATATGAGCTGCATTGCAATGAGTATAAATAATAATACAAAAGTCAGGTTAAATGTATATAAAGTAGTGTCTTAAAATCTTTGTTAGTACTATGGTGTAAATGTTCAATAATTCTACTAGATGTATGTATAAGTTTTAAGATAATTCTAAAAGAGTAAAAGTTGCAAAAATAGAAAGTTAATAAATTAATAAATTGAATAAGTTTTGAATTATCCAAGAAAAAGCAGAATGCAAGAGAAACTTGTGAATTAGATGAGTCAGATGAAAAACTAAGAGTATGATGATAGATACCAAATACATCAATAATTATAATCAATATGCATAGGAACTATCAGAATTTAAAAGTAAGTTTTCTTTCTGAATGTATTAAAATAAATATAAACTTCTTTATAAAGATTATACATATATATAAATTTTGAAATAAGAAAATAGGAAGGTTATAGTTATGGAAGTCATGCTCAGGAAGAGACCAAGCACTATTTAAGGGTAGGAAAACTCAGGTTTATTTATGCCAGTGGACCCAGATGAACTTGTGCTCTGAAGTTCTAGGCCCTGAGCTGAGGACACATGGGATTTTTATAGGAAATCTGACATAATTTCTTTATCATTACAATGTTGGTGGGTCTGAATTCTTGGCCTATGTGACCATGCACAGGGAATATATGATAAGTAATTTACAGGTGTAGAACAAAGACAGTAAAACATCTGGGTGTGTTATCATTAAGTGGCCTTCACCACAGGAAGCAGTAACTCAAGATGACTTGTTTACCTCCCTAAGAGTTATGTTTCTAAGAACTAAGCCTACAAGGTTATAGTTTATATAGCAGTTAATTGGTATAGCAATTAAGTGATATAGGTACAGTTCTATGAAGTTCATAAAGTTACAAAGTAGAAGAAGAAATGACTTTTATAGGCATCTGTTGAATCTCTGGCCTTAGAAACCTATCACAGAGATGTTTACATTTTAAGAGGGAGTCAGGCTACCAGAGATAACTGTTTAAAATTCAATAGATAGGGACCCAGGATTAATTAGTTTCCCTGAAGAAAAACTGAAGGGAGGGGTGAGAGGATTAACCTTTTCCCCAGGTATTGGTTCTTCATCATAATGTTCTTATAATTTCATTTTATAATCAGCTCTGGTTCCTCCATTAAAATACAATAAGTTTACTAATCTCTAAAGTTTCTATGCTAATATAAAAATACATTTTAATTAAGAGATGTGATTGTTTCGCTAGAAACAGGGAAATTATATAATAGCATTCAGCAGCAAGAGGATGAAATACTGTTAAATTGATGTCTCCTGTCATAGGTGACATTATTGGAGACTCTCTCCATGAACTTGCACATGAAACATGAGTTCCCACACCCACTACGGCTTTTGAATTTTCTACTGAAAAGCAGTAGGCAGGTTAAAATAAATGTTAAAGCCAGGCGCGGTGGCTCAAGCCTGTAATCCCAGCACTTAGGGAGGCTGAGACAGGAGAATTGCGAGTTCAAAGCCAGCCTCAGCAATGGCAAGGTGCTAAGCAACTCAGTGAGACCCTGTCTCTACATAAAACACAAAATAGGGCTGGGAATGTGGCTTAGTGGTCGAGTGCCCTTGAGTTCAATGCCCAGTACCAAAAAAACAAAAACAAAAACAAAAAAAAATGTTAAATACCTAAGAGGATAAACAGAACTTCACTATAAGGGGACAAAATGATTAAACATATATAAGATATTTTAAATATACAAAATAGCTAAGATATAGGAATTTGGTAATTCACTATACAAAAAGCCGATATATAAAGTTGTTATATTTCTTTATGCCAGTGGCTATCAGATATTTGAATCTAACAAAGTAACACTATCAGTTACTTCAAGAAAACTACACAGGCAAAGAAGCCAAATACATTATAATAAATCTCATGCAAGATTTTATAAACCTCCATGTCCATACTCAAAACCATAAAATATTATTGAGGCATATTTTGCAAACAAATAAATTACGAAAAATATATTTTCAAATGAAACCCTTCACAATGGCATAAAATATCAAGGCATTATAATAATTTTAACAAAATTAAATGCAGCACCACTAATTTAACATTTATTCAATCTTGATGAGGAAAACTAAAAATGACCAAAATAAACATAGGAATGTTTCATATTCATTGACAGGAAAAATAAATGATGTAAAGCTATTTATTTTCAGTTAAGTTATGGGCTTTAAGACCCCCACTCATATAATGCTTTTCCTCAAAATCAACAATATGGTTCTAAAATTCATGTAAAAATACCCAGGTCCAAAATTAGCAAGAAACAAAAATAAATAAATAAATAAAATTTACCTAACCATATTACCATATTGAAGAACTCTCATAAATGTAGAAGAATTGAAACAGTGTGAGATCAGTGAAAAGATAATCCAATAAACCAATGAAATAAAATAGATTTTCAGAAACAAATTTTCAGTGACTTCAATATAGTAAAAAGTGTTGATTACACAGGAAAGAAAAAGAATAATAAGATTAGATTGCCATAAGTAAAATCTGGAGCACAGGTGCCAGAATTAACAATAGGATAAGGCTTCTGCTTAGGGTTTTTGAAATAAATGTATTATCATTTTACTAGTTGCTCTCTGAAATTGTTGATATCTGGTTTTGAATACTGGATAGGGCCTTGAAACTAGCAATAGATACCATTAGACTTCCTTCCTGTTGATTTCCATACACACTTACATCTCCCCATATTGTGTCTGTTTTTAGTTTGCGTCCTATACTTGCCACCTCAATACGTTGCGTTTGTCATCTGAATTTTATGAGACTGTACTTTGTGGCATCAAATAATATCCCTGGTTCTGAATAGATCCATGAATCTCACCTTACACTGATGTATTTGCTGTGTTTCCTCTGCCATTTTCTATGACTAGCCTCTCATGCTGTGCCTTTTCCTCCATATCCCATCAAACTCAATCCCAATTCTTTGTTACAGCACACTGACTTCTTTTATCAAACACTCAAATGCTTTTCAATAAACTCCTTTAGCCCAAGGAAGTCATTCAATACTTAAACCGCATGTTAAAAAAAAATCACATATTATACCTACCAAGTAAATTCTTATCTTTAAATAAGATATATATATATATAATATATATATTGATGATTATAAGAAAGAAAAAAATAATAACAAATTAATACAGATAGGAAAAAAAGTTAAATGTTATATTTTTCTTCAAATATTGCTTTAACTTTTCTATAAAATAGCATCAATATTTTTGAGATTTCTTTTTCGAAATTAACATGTCAAACAAAGTATGATAGTTTATTTTGTTTTTGTCTTCAAATTTGTATCACTTTATTATCAAATTTTCTTTGTGTGTGGCTGTGGATGTGTATGGATTGTGTGTGAGTGTGTATATACAAATGCACTTCTAAATATAGGCTTACATGGTATCAATTGGCACTAAACACGTTTTCTGTATTATAATAAGGAATTTGGAGATAACAATACATATGCAAATCACATGTTGCATATGAATTGATGTTTGTCCTAATGTTTAATATGATAGTTACTGGACTATATGGGAATTGCGATGTGTAAGTAATTTGTGTCATTTCTTTAGTCCATTAGTTTAATAACATGTTTCACAATTAGTTTTTACATAGATAAAAATATTTCAGATACATAAACAAAAATATAACATGTTTTATAGCAAATTATTTCAATTTCTCATTCATATAAAATGCAGATTCAGGGTATTAAAATGACAGATATACTTTAAAAGGTTATCAGATAACTTTTAAGAATTATCAATAATTTCTAGAGACAAGTAAAAGAAAACAATATAATTTTAAAAATACATAAATCTGTTATTTACCGTTACTGTTCTTCAATAATAAAAATAGCATTAACTAAGAAGCATAAAAAATCTATTGAAACAAAATGCTTATAATATATAATGTTGAGTGTCACCATTCACAGTAGTGCCATAAAGTAGTGCTATATATGAATAATTAATTTGAAATAATTGAAGATACCATATTAAATATGTATCTAGATAAAATGTTATTTTTCCATGTTGAATGGAGGACTATGATTTCTTGGCATATCAAAAAAGGTTTTGCTACATTTCATTTAAAAATTACATTATTTATTCATAGATTAGATTTATATATGTTGTACAATTCTATTCTTTTAAAA